>CM077162.1:29272948-29371991 GCA_039583875.1 Platanthera guangdongensis | reverse complement strand
TACATGCGACGAGGATGCATCAATAATGGAAGGGTGAAGCTGGCAGGTTCTGGAGTGTTATAGGAATTCCAGTAGCCCCAGGCAGCCACTAACTAAACTATGTCTGAAATGGGGTTACTGGAGTTAATGCCATTTCTCAAAGATTTGAGGGTAGGGATGTGGCCGGCTAGGACTAGAGCTGTCACGGTTCCGGTTTGGTTCCGGTTTCACTAAAACCGTGAACCAAACAGCTAAAATAACGGTTCTTCAGATTAGAACCCAACCTTATTCGATTTGACCGGTTTTGGTTCAGGTTCTGGTTCCAACGTAACTTTTAGAACTGTCGTGTCAACGGTTCCGGTTACGGTTCAACAAGAACCAAAACCAAACCGTAAATTAATGATTTGTTCTGGTTCTATGCGGTTCGGTCTAGTTCCAATCAGTTCCAACCAGAACCAAAACTAAACTTGACGTAATGAATGAGAGAAGTTAAAATAAAACGCCGGAGGGGAAAAGTAAACCAGTTTATTTTTTTGCAAGAGGGACTTCAAAGTCCGAGAACTGGACGTAGGATTTTTGCATTATACCAAGAGGGAGTATTTTTTTGCATAATATGGTAAGAACTTTAACTTGTTTCTCTTGAAATCTTATTTTATAATTAAAATTTCGATCGAATAATATATTAGTTAATTTAATTTGCCTAATTTATCGGCTACAATTAAATTTGTTTTTCATGATTAATATTAAATAGTCGTCGTATACCCTCTATATTTTTAAAACAAGATATTTCAAATAAATATGTTAGTAAAATTGAAAATACATTATATAACGATATAAAAATCAAAACCGCACCGCAAAAACTGACTTCAATCCGCACTAATATCAAACCACGCTGCAATTTTTTTGTTTGTGGTGTGATTGTGTTCAATCCAAAACTGATCTCATTTGGTGCGATCGTGGTTTGAGTTCAAACCACATCAGTTTCGCCCTTAATAGTAAATATAATATTATAAATAAATTATAAAAATAACAAAATTATAACAATATTAATAATATAAATTAATATAAAATAATAATAATAAACGAGTCGCGGTTCAGTTCTGCTTCGGATCGGATCTAAAAATTCTGAAACCGCTTGATACTTGTATGTTGTGGTTCCGTTTTGGTTCTAGTCCGGATAATAAAATGAAAGAACCACACCCGAATCAATGTTGTTCACGGTTCCAAAATTCAAACTGGAACCCGAATAATTCGTGAACAGTTCGGTCTGATTCTTTGCGGTTCCGGTTCGGTTTACGGTTTTCGGTTTTAAGTGACCGCTCTAGCTGGACCCGAAGCACAAGAGGTGGCTTCTGGGGAAGAATTCTAGAGGGACGAAAGTGTTGGATGGGAGATTTGGGTAAGGAATTGGCTGGTAGGTTGTAGGATTAGACGCACAAAACTGGAATTCTCTCTTACAGTGGACGTGATTGAGAATGGGGAGAGTTAGTAGTGCTAGAATTGGGAAAATGAAGCCAGTAGTGGACTTTTATGCAGTGGAGGTGAGTGGTCAATGCTTGAATTGAAGCTAGTTATACGGGAAGTTATTTGGGAAGTTGGGAAAGGTGGGAGATGGCTGCCTGACACTCTAGGTGGTGGTTTCCGGCAATTGTGAAGGGTGAAAGAGGGGCGGTAGTCAACAAGGAGGGGTGTTTGGTTTGTTCTAGTCTTCGGTACCTACAACTCGCGGAATCAGCATTGTACAGAGATAGGGAGAACCTGAAATTTCTGCTCAAATACTGGAATGCCCATAAATCAGTCCCTTGACTTATAGATTTAGAGGGCACTATGGATGATCCAGATCATCCGGAACTTCAAGCGACCACGGCCTCGGATCATCCATACGAGATCCTAATTCTGTCTCCTACGTACGTAGACTCCTAAAGTTTCGATAAGGGTCTATGCGCTCGTGATCCATGATCCACTTAAAGAGTCTTAGTTTAAATGAGATGTATATATATATATATATATATATATTAGAATGAAGATTATTAGACCATAGTTGAAGACTAAGGAAACAATGAAAAATGAAAATCCCAATTATAGTAACTATTGAAGATTGTTTAAAGAAAAGAATCTTCTGGGAGGGCATAATGAACAAAATAATAAGGTATATTATGGATTTAAAATGTGAGGTGCTATTAGCTTGGAAGAAAGATAAATAAAGGTTGGGCTATAAGATAGAAAAGATGTGTACTGAGGTTTGGAGATTTACAAGGGATATTACAAATACATAATTAAATAATCTTTTCAAATGAATTTTGAAGACTAGAGGGATACCATACGATCATAGAAAACGCATATTAGCATCATCACTAAAAATAAAGCAAATTTCAAGATTGTGCTTACTATAGAAAAATCAAAATTATGAGTCATACAATGAAGTTGATCATAATCTTAGAAAAATAATATCATTTTTTTATAATTAATTTGTTTCATTTTAGAAAGATAAATATGGAAGCAATTTAATTAGCATAATTAGGCTCTGTTTGGCGCGACGTTTTTTCTCAGGTGAGTTTGGATAAAAACGCCACCGTCATAGAATGTATGTTTGGTATGACAATAGTTATTACCACCACCAAGAAAAGAAAAAAAGTTCCTTAGGAGAGGTCGTGCGTTCACAAATGACGGTTCATAACCACCGTGTTCACGGCTGCCACCGGCGTGCCAAAGGGATCCTTAATTTTAAAATATGGAGAGGGAGGGAGAGAGAGCGAGAGGAAAACATCTTTATATGATGTTAGGCAATACCAAAACAATTGATTTGGTGTGTGGTAGAACAAAAAAAGTGTTATGTAAACTAAAATGAAGCTAATAAAGATGTGACTATATTGACTCGTGTTAAAAGAATTTGTTGAATGGCAAAGAATTTTCAATAATAGCATAATTTTATTAAGGATCAATACTCAACTTCATCTCTTTTCTATTGGTTAGAAGATGTGTATAATAGATGCTTAAAGTGAGATGCCTAGTGAGTTCTTGTTGCAAATGACCATAATTCTATTTGGGGAAATATCTACTGAAATTAGTAAAAAGTTTAAAGAATTGAGAACAATTTTAAAGACAAAAATTTAAAATAGTAGAACAAGGACCAGACATATGATATTCAATTAGTGGGTGCATATTAACAACTATTAATCAGTGTAATTAGAAAATAAATCAATACTTTAATATGATAGGTTTTAAAATATTTTGAATTTACTATACTTACGGAATAGGAAACAACTTTAGCTAGGGGGTTAAAATGAAGAAATGCATGAGTATTATATGATAGAAGAATGCTATTAAGAACTGAAGGTACAAAAAGGGCAGCTCGGTGTACAAAGCATCCTGCGTAGTGAGGGTCTGGGGAACCGACCACAAGGGTGCAATGTAGGCAAATTTTACCTTGCATTTTTGTAAGAGGCTAGTTCCAGGACTCGAACCCGTGACCTCAAGGTAATATTGTAGGCAAAACTTACCCTGCTCAGAAAAAATAGTAAAACGTGCCTCTGGTTCCAATCAATTTAAATACACTTGGGTTTCAGTTGGAAATATTGTATTGTGATATCTAGGACTTTCCTTTTCATGCTTTCCACAAATCAAAATTAAGATATTAATAGTTAAATAAGCAAAGCAACAAAGAGCATCCAAACAGAGCCTTAGACCTAAATATCTCCTTCAAAAATTTGACAGCCAAGTTACTTCAAAATCTCCTAAAACCCTTAGATTCTTAAAAAGTATTCCATTTGCTCCTAAACCCGATCTCAAAAGGTAAAATTTAAAATTAATCCACAATATTTTTGACTTCATTCTTTTAGCTATGTACTATAGAAACATGCATCATAAAATTTGCCTTCATTCATTTCCCAAAATAACATGAAAGTGTCTGAGGAAAAAGAGGAAAAAGAGGAAAAAGAAACATAAAGTGCAATCCTCCTCCCTCAATCAGAAGGAACATTTTGACTACTGTGTTGCCTTCCAAGAATCAATCAAGAACACAAAGTCACATTCCAAGCAGTGGGCTCTATAAGACTAACTCTGTTCAATCCCAGCCAAAAGTTTCTAAATCGAAGAATAATTGTCTACAGCTTGCTAAAATTTATGATGTATTTCTGCTTCTATTATCAACAAAATTCATAATCACCAGGTCAGCGATGAACAATTTTACAACCTAAATGCAAGATAATTTTCAACAAATGCAGAGAATTGGTTATTTTGTGATGAGTTCAATGTAATAACCAGTATTTCCTAGAACAAATCTCAAGCACTACATACATTAAAAAAAGAAACATGTAAAATAAGCTAAACAACAGCATACTTACTTCTCAAACCCTGAGCAGCTGCACCTTGTTAGAGAAAGCAATACCTATCCAATCCGGCTGGGAGGCAGACCATTGCAACTGGTTTATCTCGGCGCCAGCCTGATAAGCGAGCACGGGGTCAACTCCTTCCGGCGGTGCAGCCGCCGGCAACTCCCAAATCAAAGCTTGACCATCATCCCCTGCCGAGCAGAGATGATTGGCTGTCTGTGGCGCCCATGCCACCGCATTAACGCACGCACGGTGCCTCTGCAGCTCTGCGACGGGCACCGCCGGCGATCGGATGTCCAAGACGACCACCTGGTTACTGTCCATGAGAATTGTGGCCATATACCTGAGGTCCATCTTGTTCCAGGCAAGGCGGAGAAGCGGAGTATCGGGCCGTGGGCTCTCGTAGACGATGGCAGAGTGCTCCTTGTCCCGGAGATCAAAAATCCGAACAGAACCGTCGGCCGACACAGAGGCGAAGACAGCCGCCTCGCCCCAGGCAATGTCGTAGACCTCCTTGTCGTGGGCGATGAGCTGCGTCTCCACTGCGCCGCGCTCGATGTCCCAAATCGTGCAGGTGGTGTCGATGCTCGAGGTCCCGATGCGGCGGGGCTCGGTCTGGTTCCAATCGAAGGAGGTCAGCGGCGCACAGAACTCGGTGGAGGTGTTGTTGTTGAAGACTGACCGGAGCTCGACGGACGATTCATTGACTTGCCAGAGACGAAGGAACTCGCCGGATGAGGCGAGGAGGGAGTTGGATTGGCCGGAGAGGGGCTTGGGGTGGAACATGAGCTTGGTCGGCGGGTAATGGTGCTCGAAGAAGAGCTTAGGGTCGGATCGTAAGGAGACGCCCTCGTCGTCGAAGGAGACGATGTCGACGCGGTTGTTCATCTCCTCGATGAAGCTGCCGACGGCGAGGGACGGCGAACGGGACGAGGTGGAGAAGGCCATGGCGTAGATCGGGTGCGGAGAATCGAAGGTGTGGGCGTGATGCTGGTCGGGATTAGGGTTTCGGGTGGAGTGATGAGGCACGCGGTTCTCCATCTTCTTCGTCGGCGTCCTTCCCGGCGTCGGAGCGTCGGAGAATACGGCTAGACGATTTAGGGTTAGTATCGGGGGATTCGATCGCAATTCGGAGAAGCCATGAATGAATGAAAACTTCGCCTACGGGTCAAACCGATGAGCACGTGGGTGTTGACTTTACGCTATCGGTGAAGAAATTATCATTTATATCTTTATATCTGTTTACCGGCGCGCGCGAAAGTTGTCTCGCGTCCGATTTGCTTTTGTTCATGCCGTATCGAACTGGTTTGTTAAAAGCACATCAGTTTTCGCTATTGACAGCCAAACTATATTAACACATCAAATTATTTTATTTTCACACCAAGATGTTATCGTCACACCAAGTTTTAAAATCATTATTTATACATCAAAATTGATATTACAAAATTGTAAACATTCTAGTCAAAATTTTGTCTTATTTCTTCGGATGTTGAAAGAGAAACATAACAATAATATCATTGCCTTCCTTCCAAGAAGTTGAAAAAGATCCTTTGAGAAACTAAACAATGATACCCTTGAAGATCTTTTGAGAAACAGAGCAATAATTCCTTTGAAGAAGATCTACAGGGTGAAGGACCAGAGCCGATCATGTTGTTCTCGCAAAAACTGCAAAGAAGATGAAGACCAATCTACAGTTGTTTGCTCCAGAACAACAGAGAAGATGACGACAAAAAAGCTTAGACTCCGCTCTGCCAAAAACATAAAAGAAAAAGGAGAGTTGGTAGTTACTCAAAATGGGGAAGGAAAGACCCAGAGATTTCATGACCGTAGTTCAAAAAATTAGTTAGGGTTAAAACAAATTAAGGAAGCGGGAGAAAGAAAGAGAGGCCAAAACTAACATGTAGGATGAGAGGGGGCGTTCTTTCGGCAAAACTTGCCTGCTTTCTCCTTCAACGGCGGCGACCGGTTGCGAAGAAGAAGATCGAGGGCGCGCGGCCAAGAAAGCGAAAGAGCAAACAATAGGAGCGGCGGATTTCAACGGGTGTGCGCTTAAAGCATGTGGGGTTGGGGTATTTGAGTTTTTTTGATAGTTTTTTGGTGTGCTACTAGCCTATTATGATGTGCTTATAACATTTCTCTTTTTATTTTATTTTTATTATTTTCTACTATTTGTTAATTTTTTATTATTATTATTTTCCACTTATAAACATGAGTTTGAACAATTTGAGCTTTGACTCGGAATCGAAATTTTAAGGGAGAACTAGGCTCGGATCGACTCAAAATTGAAATCGATTTCGAGTCTAGCTGATTCGACTTGAAATGGCTCGATTCTGAGCCGATTTGAAATTGAATAAATTTTCTCTTTATTTCTAATTGGCTCAAAATTAAATTGATCAGTTTATAAATTTAGCAAATAAAATCTTAAAACATTAAATTCACTCTTTTTTAGTGTTTAATTCTAATGTTTTTATTTTAAAATAATAATATATTAATAAATACATAAAATTTTTAATCAATTCGAGCTGCTTCGAATCATATTTCGAGTGATTCAGGGCTGACTCAAAATCGACCTGAAATCAAATTCGAGACAAATTGAATTAGCTCAAATTGATTCGATCAATTGTAATCGATTTTAATTCGACTCAATATTCGAGCAATTTTTGAGCGACTTTCGAGTTTCGAATAATTTGTTCAATCCTAAACCTAAGTATACTTTTATATCCTGTGATGAAAATGCATGAAAGCAGTGCAAATTTGGGAATTTTAATTAGGGCAGCCAAAAGGCAAAGTCAAAAAATTTTTTTTATAAAAATTGAAATATAAAAACAATATAAATAAATTTTGAACAAAATAAATTATCTATCGTAAATAATAAAAAATACGCTGACAATAAGATACATATTTCTTTAAGGAAATTTTTATAGGCACCGCAGATTTGACTGTTGACATCATTTTGTTAAATGCATCACACATGGCTAAAGACATCCTAAAATATTAATTGCACCACATTTTTTAAAGACACCTTAAATGAAACTTTGTTAATTGCAATTAGTGCACATATTCAACTAGGGCAAAGATGCAATTATTAGCCTCATATTGAATAGTGACATTCATTTTTCAAACAATAAGAGATTGGAGAAATAAGAGATCCATTGGGGTGTTTCTAAGAACTTTTATTAAATCAAAAAAAGTTCGAGGTGGGTCGCATCAAATGATGCACCTATGCTGACTACTCAATCAACATGTACTCGGGCAGTAGAAATGCAATCACAATTACTGTAGAAGGGGTTGCTCCGCTCAAAAAAAGTTCACATAATCCTATTAAGTTTGGAATATGGATATATAGTATTTACAACGTGTAGCATAACCCTAGGATGACATGAACCCACAAACACGCTCCAAGTCGGTCTCGATAGGGCTGAGCATATTATTCGAAACTCGAAAGTCGCTCGAAAATCATTCGAAAATTGAGTCGAATCGGAATCAGTTAAAATTGATTCGACTCAATTTGAGTCGATTCAATTTAACTCGAATTTGATTTCAAGTCGATTTCGAGCCAGCCCTGAATCGCTCGAAATATGATTCGAATCAACTCGAATTAATTATAAAAATTATGTATTTATAAAATATTCTTTTTTTAAGATTAAAAATAACAAAATTTAAATCTAAATAAAAAGAATGAAAGGCTTTAAGTGTTTCATTTGCTAAATTTATAGGGTTGCACAATTTAATTTTGAACAAACTAGATATAAAACGAAAAATTGCTCATTTTCAAGCCCACTTGATACGATTTTGTGTCGACCCGATTCGATTTTGAGCGTAACCGATTCGATTTCGAGCCGACTCGAAATCGAGTCATTTCGAATCGAGCCGACTCGACTCGAAATCAATTTCGATTTCGAGTCGATTTCGAGCCGAGTTCGAGTCGAAAATTTAGATTTCGAGCTGAACCAAAATCGCTCGAACTCGACTCGATATCAGCCATAGGTCTCGATACGTGCCGACATTATCTAATATATCTAACAATTACAACTATCAACCAAAGCTATCACATGTAACAACTGTATCTTTGTCTCCCCTTCCCCCCACAAACTTATTTGTAACATTGTTGGCTCTTAAGCTCACCTTATGACTTAGATTTATGTCTTCATTTTTCATGATCATTTAGCCGCTTCCTGGAGCGACCTAGGGATTGGAGATCTGCAGTGGTAGGTGAAAAAAGAAAAAGAAAAAAAATGAAACCAGGGGAAGAAGATTTACCAGACGGAGAGGGGCGAGGAGCGGCGAACGTCAAGACTTCAAGTTAGGGGAAAACCGGCGTCTGGAGAGGTGTCCTTGAGGGCTGGAGAGGATGGAGCGGCGACTGGAGAGGAGTTGTTGAGGGTGGAGGGGCTGTGGCTGGAACGGTGCGCCGGAGAGCGTGCGACGGGAGGGAGCGGCGCATAGAGTTAGGAACGGATCGGGAGCAGCAGTGGAAATGGAGAGGTGTGATTTACCGGGTGCCATTATGTTTTTTTAGGATTGAATTTATCCCATAAATTTAACGTTATGCAGTGTCATTAGCCATATATGTGGTGACTTTAACAATTCCCTTCTTTAATTGTGCATGACGGATTTTTATTTTATATAATTTTTGTCAATTTTTTGTTATTTTTCGCTCAATGTATAAAGTCATTTATTTTGCAAAATATTTGTTATCAATCTTGCTGTGAAGTCTCATTGTAACAAGTTTTATAGCAAAAAAATAGCATTTTTGTGATTGTTGAAAATAAGAAAAGTCAAAATGAGTCAAATCATTTTGTTTATAAGATAGTATGTCTTCGGTTTTTTTTGTTCCAATTAATTTCTCATAAATCATGAAAATTTAAGCAAATTCTTCAAAACTTTTGAGAAAAAAATATCAAGTTAATAATATTGCAATTGAGTTTTCAATACATAAAATTAATGCTCACTAAAATTTTGAGGGTAGAAATTTTTTGAAGAGTGCATATATCATCAATATTGAAAATTTTGTATTCATCACTTATATCTATTATCGTACATAGACGTATGAGTTGTATAAAATTTTCACTGAATTTAGAGTTCAGCTCATGCATCACAATCTATTATGATATTGAAAATGTTCACTCAAAAATGAAGATCCACTCTAATGATAACACGCGGACTTCGAAACTGACGATCACTATATCGAGCATTCATATTTAGCACTTCTACTTCATTTTTCTCAGAAAAAATGTTCACATCTTATATCAACTTTTCTCCATCATATTCCTGTAATTTCTGAATGAGAGACTTGATTGTCATTGTAACTAAATTTACATCATTTAATATATCCTAAAATTGAAGTTACAATACTTTGTACTAAACATCACTAATTACTAAATCTTCTTTAATCAAATGCAAAATAAAAACAAGTACTAATAATCCCATTTTTCTAAATGTTGTTTCAGGAGCTTCTTGTTGAGCGGAGGTCCCTCCATTTTTACTAATATTAAGCAATATAGGGCAAGTGACATTATACATATTTATAACACTACAAATATAGTTTAGATAAGAGGACCATCTAGTGTCTCTGTGTCGTTGTTGTCAGCAATTTGATTGGCTCCCGTATCGGTCTCAATTTCACCTCCTTCACCTCTAGAGCAATCACGTGATCAGAGTATTTTTTTGAGCAGCTCACATTTGATTATTATTTTTGGAGCAAACACCAATAGTATTAACAATATATATCAACTCATTAAAAAATTATGCAATGTTTTTACTTATCTTGATGTGTTGCAGCAAAAACTACCGAAAGTTTGTGCGTAAAACTGTGAACATAGTACGCTTGTGAATATTCAATAAAAAAAGTTATTAAACGTTTCCATTTTATCTCGCATGCTACTTGCATCATCATATCATATGTCTCTCATATCTTGAATACTCAAATTATGACGAGATGAAACAACAAAAGTTTCATTCGCAAGAGTTAGTGCACTTGTATGTATAATGTAAACAAGATCTAAAAACTTTTTCCGCACAAAACCGCGAACATCCACAAATCGAATCATCAAAGTCATTTGCTCTCTTTTTGAATAGTCTCTAGAGTTATCAACTATTATGCAATAATATTTAGATTTTTCAATTTACTTGTGAATTATATTTTGCACCATTCTTGACACGATAAAAAAAGATTCTTCTGAATATTAGGCGATATGTACATAATATTTTTTGAGGCATTTTCTAATAGGGCTGAGCATATTATTCGAGACTCAAAAGTCGCTCGAAAATTGTTCGAAAATTGAGCCGAATCGGAATCAGTTAAAATTGATTCGACTCAATTTGAGTCAATTCAATTTGACTCGAATCTGATTTCGAGTCGATTTCGAGCCAGCCCTGAATCGCTCGAAATATGATTTGAATCAACTCGAATTAATTAAAAAAATTATGCATTTACTAATATATTCTTATTTTATATTTTAAGATTAAAAATAACAAAATTTAAACCTAAATAAAAAAATGAAGGTTTTAATTGTTTCATTTGCTAAATTTATATGTTTTCCAATTTAATTTTGAGCAAATTAGAAATAAAACGAAAAGCTGCTCAATTTCGAGCCGATTTTATTCGGTTTTGAGCCGATCCGATTCGATTTCGAGTCGACTCGATTCGATTTCGAGCCCACTCGGAATCGAGTCATTTCGAATCGAGCCGGCTCGACTCGAAATCAATTTCGATTTCGAGCCGAGCCAAAATCGCTCGAACTCGACTCGATATCAGCCCGATTTTCTAATACAACCTCATGGATTTCTTTGTTATAAGTTCTAAATAATTTAATCACTCAAACAAATTACCGCGATTAATTGATTCCGGAGATTCATAATGACCTCGAAATGTAATTTCTTGAAATGCACAATATCATAAAACATCAATTGAAGTTCTGACCAGTAACCAGCTCATTGTGATTTGCTGAGAAGCCTGTATTTTCATCACTTTATCTATATTTTGAGATTGAACAATTAAATCAGTACAATTTTTGATTGTAGTGTTGTGTGGAGAATAATGATCATTCCCTACATAAGTAAAAAAAACACATTTCTTTCAATTGAATTTCTTCCCGTTTAGAAATTCTTCAATAGTGAATGAGCTTGTTCCAAACTGATCAGAGATTAATTATTGAAAATATTACATGACGAACAATATGCAATATCTTTTACAGAAGAATACTCCAACTATAAGAACTTTTAAAACCACAAACTTTGAAATCTTTGATTATGTACACTTAATGATGGATATTCTGTCAATAAGACACAACTTTTGTAACGACCAGACAGACCCAACAAACCACCGTCCGTAAATCCACCGTTATCGGGCTGCAGCCCAAGAACCCCAAAGCCCCTCTGCGTCTGTTTCTCGGCTGCGGCGCATTGTTGAGGCCGAGTCTCGAACTTGCAACCCCCTTGATAAGGATCCTTCAAATCACTCATCATCACCAATTGAGCTGCACTTTGTTTTGTAAGAACTGGACAGACCCAATAGGCCACCGCCTGGTAATCCGTCGTTACCATACTACAACCTAAGCACCCAAAGCTTCTCCGCACATGTTTCTCGGTCGCGACAGAATGTTGAGGCCGGGTCACGAACCCGCAACCCCTTTGATATGGAGCCTTCAAACCACTCCTCATCACCAATTGAGCTCAATTGGCGATGAGGAGTGGTTTAAGACTTCTTATCAAGGGAGTTGCGGGTTCAAGATCAGACCCCAACAATGCTCTGCTGTCGAGAAACATGCGTAGTGAAACTTTGGGGTGCATGGGCTGCAGCTCGGTAATAACAGATTGTCAGGCGGTAGCATATTGGGTATGTCCGGTCGTTACAACTTTAACATAAGCTCATCACATTTCATCTTGTTGATTCATATGATATTCTCAAATTTAAGATCGTAATCTAGAATCATGCTCAAAAATGAGTGGACGATTCTCAACTAACGAAGAGTCAACATTAACTAAAGGATATTGACGACTCTCTACAAGTTCTATTGACGAAGGTGCATCAAATTTTGGCTTTCTTTGAGGGGATTTATTTTCACTGGTCAAGCGGGTATGACCGCATGGACCGGAGCTTAATTAAGGTCCGGTCCATGCGGTTGTAATCGCTTGACCGTTGAAAATAAGTCCCCCCAAAGGGAGCCTTAGTTTATGACTTCTTGTTGAAAGTGACTTTAAAAGTTTTCAGTTTCTTCATGATTATCTAAGAATTAATGTAAAATTTATTTGATCAACCTAAATTGAAGATTTAAACAGATCATGCATAAATGCATAATGAAAGCATCTTTTAATCATCAAAAATATAATGTCCAGAACAATAAAATGTGCAAAACAATAAAATATTATCATCTATTATCACAAGTCGTATCAATTTGAAATCATAAGTTCACAACTACACAACAATTGATCAAAAGTTTTAACACAATATCATTAACTACAAAAAAAATAATTTTTAGTTATACATTTCTATCAGGTAGAAAAACGTGACTAATATTAGACATAGTTCAAAAGGTCTTGAGTAATATTTATGTATTAGTCATGACAAATAATATTCGTGGCAAAAACTTAGAATATTTATCATGATTTATTCACTTTATGAAAAATCCAAATGAAATACCTACATTTGGCTCATGTAAATATATGTATGTGTGTCTATATATATATATATATATATATATATATATATATATATATCTTTATTATATAAAACAATATACCATTTTTAAAACACACCGTTAAACGCATTACGACCGTCCGATCTCCAGGAAACGTCATCTAACCATTGGATCCAGAAAAACGGCCGGCCAATAACCCATTCTCCAGCACTGCTACTGTTCATAACCAGCAAAATCGCGATTTCCCTCACTTCTGCTCCGTCCCTTCACAGGTTCACCCCGCAGCTGGCGGCGGAGCCGCCGACGGCCTGACCGGCGCCCACCGGGGGGTTCGCCGGCCTCCGGCGAAGCCGTCGGGGGTTGTCCGGTGCCACCGACGGCGAGCGGGCAGGGCCATCGCCGGCGGTAGCCCTGCCCGCTCGCCGCCGGACAACCCCCGGCAGGTTCGCCGGAGGGCGGCGAACCCCCCGGTGGGCGCCGGGCAGGCCGCCGGCGGCGGCATCTGCGGGCAACGAGGCGGAGGGGGAAGGGCACAGGATTTTCGGTTTTTTTTTTATTTCATTTTTTTATTAAATAAATTCTTATTAAATTATAATTAGATTTTCGGTTTTATTTTTTATATCAATTTTTTTATTTTTTTTAAATAAATTGTAATTAAATTATAATTATATAATTTGATTTTTTATAATTTGGCAGGCGGAAGGGCGGGCTTCGCGGTGGCTGGCGAAGCCCGCCGCGGGGCGGACTTTCATTTTTTTTTGATTTTTTATTAAATAAATTGTTATTCGATTATAATTATATAATTCGGTTTTTTTATAATTTGGCCGACGGAAGGGTGAGCTTCGTGGTGGCGGGCAAAGCCCGCCTGAATGCCAAGCGGGCGAAGCCCGCCTGAATGCCAAGCGGGCGAAGCCCGCTTGGTTGCGGGCGAAGCCCGCAGCGACGCATCGAGAACGAGCGAAGCCCGTTCGAAGATGCTAGTATATTATAAAGCAATATGTATATCTAAGACACACCAAAGACAAAATATGAGTCATTGGATCATGAGAGAAAGTATGTAAGAGAAGAGAGTTGGTAGAGAGAGTGAGATATATTATATATATAATAATAAGAAGAGAGGGAGAGAAAAAGAGAGAGTGGCTGTATGGAGAAAAAGAGGGAGAGAGAGAGTAAGAATTAAGAAAGGAAGAGAGAGAAATTAATGTTTTAACGTTAAAAATTAAATTTTTTACATGCAAGGGCCTCCGGCCCTCGTGTCTCGCGCGACAGTACCCAATCACGGCGGCGGCCTTCGCCCGGCCCCGGCGGGCTTCGCCTGCCCCTAACGGGCTTCGCCCGTGCTCCATGCGCCGTTGCAGGTTGCGCCCGCATCAAGGCGGCATGTGCCCGCAACATATACATATGAGTACTCAAAATGACCATAACAAATCAAACATCAATATTATCATTTTTATTTTGTAAAAATATATACGTTTTGAAAAATAAAAATTAATTTATCTAACTCTCTTGCTCTCTCTCTTTATCTTTCTGCAATATAAAAAATAATGGTCATTTATAAGAATAAATGATCCTCTCTCTCCCCTAATATGCTCTCTCTCCTAGTCCTCCCTCTCCCGCCGCCCTCTCTCCCTCTCTCTCTCCTCTCTCCCTCTCTTTCTCTCTCTCTCTCATAAATGGTGCCAGCCCCCCTCTCTCTCCCGCCACCCTCTCTCCCGCCGCCCTCTCTCCCTCTCTCTCTCTCTCTCTTTCTCTCTCTCTCTCTCATAAATGGTGCCAGCCCCCCCCCTCTCTCCTCTCTCTCCCGCCCCTCTCCCCCTCTCTCTCTCTTTCTCTCTCTCCTTTTCTCTCTCTCCCTTTCTTTCTCTCTTGGAACCATGATCCTTTATAGGTTTAAGACACTAATGATTTTTGTTTAACGGTGATTAGTAAAGGAACAAGATCCGACAGTCAAGATTGTTCCAGTAGTTTTTAAAATCATAATTTTAAAAATCATTCAATATTTCTTTATAAGTGTTAAAGATATATATATATATATATATCTAAATCACTATAACTGAAATATAAATCGCATGAATTTAAAACTCATTGGAGTGATTTCGGCCGTCCGATCTGAATGCATTACTCAGTAACCGTCTGATCAAACACATCATCTCTCCCCGCATTTTTGTAGGTCTCCTAAACCTACTCTAGGATAGTCCTAAACTTATTTTAAAAATTATTAAATAAATTTGGCCCGAAATAACATATAGCCCGGACCATGGACCCGCACGACAGCAATATAGTCCGCTCGGTGGAACAAAAGTCACTGCTTAGCGGGCCTGTTACCAGCCCGGACCAGCCCATTAATCGTACTCCTTCAACATAGTCACTCGTTGTTGCTTTATATATTTAAAATTCCAACGAAATTAGACGGTGTGGGACTATTATAAATAGGCGGTGATGCCCGGGCGGAGCCCGCCGGGTCCAGGCGGAGCCCTCCAGGTCGTCGGTCGGGTACTGTCGCGCTTGGCCATAAGGGCGGGCGAAGCCCGCGGCGGGGGGCGGGCGGACCGCTGCTGGTAGGGTACTGTCGCGTGGGGCACGAGGGCCGACAGCCCGTGCCTATCACTCGTGTGTGTGTGTGTGTGGAATAAATTGTCACTAAGCCCTTTATAGTTATTCACATTTGTTAGTAACCCTCCTATGTTTTAAAAATAGGTCAATAACCCCCTCCTCTTTCATAACATCAATCAAAGATCGTCGAATAAGCAATTTACGATCGACAAGCTTTTGAGATAATTTTCTTCTAAATGTAAAGAAGGTTAGTCACTTTAGATCATGTTTTTCAAACATGTGTTTTATAATAAGTGTGAAAAGGAGTAGGCGTCATTGACCTTTAAACCAACATGTGCCTTGAAGGAAGCTTCTAGGAAAGTGGTCAAAGGAAGCTTCATGACATGTGCTTTTGACCGATGGAAGCTTCATGAAAGCTTCTTCCATGTGCCATCTACCACCTTTAACTCCTTAATTTTGGGCCTATAAATAGGGATGAAGGAGGAGTGGTAAGATATCCACTTCTATTCAAACTCAAACATTGAAAGATTTCTGGAGAGGCCTTTGCAACAATCGTCTTAGTTTGGGAGAGCTTTTAGACGTTGTTATACGACGTTGATGAGTAGTACTTCATCTACATGGATTGGATCTGGAGCAAGTTTGTCACAACCCGCATTTTCTCCGAAATTTTAGAAGTATCAGAGTAGAAGAAAACGCGCGTTGTGATGCCACGTCGGACAGGGGATAACTGTCGACGCTCAGGCAACCACTAACTGCTAAGACTAAGAAAGTTCAAAACTTGAATGATGTGAAAAACCAATTATATTTTTGAGGTCGTATCCCTCGGCTTCGTGGATCAACTAGTCCACCCTTTCAAAATTATACTTATACGTAGCGGAAAATACTTTATTCATTTTTTTTAACATCCTAAGAGAGTGCTTACGCGTCCCCAGGGGACGCCTAAGGCTATGCAAAACCCTAGATTTAATTTATATATTATATATAGGAAATACCCTTTTTACGCGGTTTGAAAATAGTGATTAAGCTTTTTAGAAAGGAAAGCATGATGCCTATATTTTTGATATAATAGTTATTTTCTTTTATAGGTTTTAAAGTAACTAGCAACCTAACATAAATCATCCCAGAAGCAAGTTGAATAAACTCCCAAAACAGGAAATCTAGCAGTATAAGCAAAGTACAAAGCATCAAAAAGAGAAACCACCAGTGGGCGCCAACAACTGACACGAACCCACTGGTGAGTAGGTATATCTGTACTACAAGTCTAAAGGAACTACCTCCCAGGAGTGAGGAAAAGAAAACTCAGCAACAGATATAGCACTAGCAACCTCCAGGAGAACCCTAGCCGCTCAGTCGGCTATAAACCTGAACCTGAGGCATTCAAAGAAGAGAACACCTCAGCAAAGCAATAAATACATGAAAGTGAAACAGTATAGTAAGGAAAAAGTGAAACAGGTAAGAGCTAAGGTAAACAAACGAAGGAATAATACTCGCCAAGGGTGAGTAAAAAGGGGTGCACCAAGTGCACGGGTGTAAACAAGGCTCACCAATCTCTGCAGGAAGGATTAACAAAATAAATAAATAAATCCTAGTATAAAGCTAGATCAGGAAGAGTCACCTAGTACTGGAGATGGACAAGAATCAGAAATAAGGGCCTAGACTGGTGGCAACGGTCCAACCACGTCTAACAGGCCTGAACATCTCAAGGTGCTGTGGTGGTGGCATCGGTCCAACTCAACCAAACAGCTCACATTGTCTTAAAAAGACAAGAAGTAAAACAAGGGTGGCGGCATCGGTCCAACCCACCTCAAAATCACATCCTGCTCCAGCACTAAGTAACTCAAAACAAAACCCTCACTGGTAGTTCCATGAACCACCAAGAAATCACCACAACACTATTCCAACTAGAGCACATCATCTAAGAACCCTAAGTACAAACCGACGGCCAAACGTCGAGTTGCCCCGATCAGTGACTTGACATAAATAAGTTGAAAACAGAGCGACACTATAATTATGCAAGTAGTTCGACATTCTGCTAAACATGCACCAATAATTGATCACCATAATAAAGGGAATAGGTTAGACACCGAACAAGCCTAGTTAATTTGATACGAAGACGTACATAATTAATTTGGTGCCTATCCACACGCGATTAATTTGATACTAACAACGATGATTAATTTTGACGCTAACGCAAGCAATTAACTTCATAATGAAACGGGCTAGTCTTGGTTCTCATCCATGAAAGGGAACCACAAGCTGTAGCTTAGGATTTATTTATTTATTTTGCTAATCCTTCCTGCAGAGATTGGTGAGCCTTGTCTACACCCGTGCACTTGGTGCACCCCTTTTTACTCACCCTTGGCGAGTATTATTCCTTCGTTTGTTTACCTTAGCTCTTACCTGTTTCACTTTTTCCTTACTCTACTGTTTCACTTTCATGTATTTATTGCTTTGCTGAGGTGTTCTCTTCTTTGAATGCCTCAGGTTCAGGTTTATAGCCGACTGAGCGGCTAGGGTTCTCCTGGAGGTTGCTAGTGCTATAGCTGTTGCTGAGTTTTCTTTTCCTCACTCCTGGGAGGTAGTTCCTTTAGACTTGTAGTACAGATATACCTACTCACCAGTGGGTTCGTGTCAGTTGTTGGCGCCCACTGGTGGTTTCTCTTTTTGATGCTTTGTACTTTGCTTATACTGCTAGATTTCCTATTTTGGGAGTTTATTCAACTTGCTTCTGGGATGATTTATGTTAGGTTGCTAGTTACTTTAAAACCTATAAAAGAAAATAACTATTATATCAAAAATATAGGCATCATGCTTTCCTTTCTAAAAAGCTTAATCACTATTTTCAAACCGCGTAAAAAGGGTATTTCCTATATATAATATATAAATTAAATCTAGGGTTTTGCATAGCCTTAGGCGTCCCCTGGGGACGCGTAAGCACTCTCTTAGGATGTTAAAAAAATGAATAAAGTATTTTCCGCTACGTATAAGTATAAATTTGAAACGGTGGACTAGTTGATCCACGAAGCCGAGGGATACGGCCTCAAAAATATAATTGGTTTTTCACATCATTCAAGTTTTGAACTTTCTTAGTCTTAGCAGTTAGTGGTTGCCTGAGCGTCGACAGTTATCCCCTGTCCGACGTGGCATCACAACGCGCGTTTTCTTCTACTCTGATACTTCTAAAATTTCGGAGAAAATGCGGGTTGTGACAGTTGGTATCAGAGGGAGGTTGCTTGACAAATTTGTCGGGCAACCTTTCCTTGTGAGTATTAGAAGTTTAGCATCATGTCATACACACACCGATATGTCATCGGCACGTCTTGGCTGAAGCACGAACACTACACTCATAGCATAACATGAAGTATACGGGGCATATTATGTAGTATGAGATGCATAATATGTGTTCGTATATGGATCCACCATAGGAGGCAACATGTGAGGGTTATGTAGTATGAGATGCATAACCTCACCACATGAATGCGACTAGCACGTTTTCTTTTTCGTTGCATGAAAATGTTATGTAGTATGGGATGCATAACATTTTCATGTGTACGCCGCTCATAACATGCATTAGGGCCTTTTTAGAATGCATAGCACAATCATGCATAGCATAACATTGCATAAGCACAACGTGCCAAGCTAAAGACTTGCAGGATGACATATGTACACACATGGTTTTGAGTCAAAAAGAGATTATAAATTCATGCATGCTCGACTTAGGCACAAGAGTTAGTGTGATGGTGGTGAACCATCTTAGGTTAAGCATGACATTATTTTCCCTGTATAAATATATATTTACATATAAAAAAAAAAAACCCCAGAGCAAGTTGGCAGTGAAAGCAAGTACTTATGTAGGTTTGTCTGTACCTGTTGTTTTGTCCTAGTAGTTGAACTAGGTTCTGATGCTTGTTTGTTGATCTTTTTAGGATGACGCCTAAGCGTAGGGTGGCGAGATCGACTCCCCAATCTGAGGGCGGGTCTTCTGGCACTCAAAGCGGTACAGTTATGGAAAGTCTGAGGCAGAGCAATGAGGCTCTATCGAGGCAGATGGTGGACGTTCAGTCTCAGATCCAGTCCCTGTTGTCTGTGGTGGCAGGACTAGCCCCGAGAGCGCAGGACCCTACTGCGGGTTTAGCTGTTCCCGCACCTCCTGCACCCCCAGCCCCTTTGGTGCCTCCAGTGGTGGTGCCCCCGGAGATGGCTTTCATCACTCAGTTCCAGCGACTGCGACCCCCTACCTACGATGGTAAGGCGGACTTCATGGAATTGGATGACTGGTTGATTACCATAGAAGAGATGTTTCACTACTCTGGAGTGTCTGATGATCAGAAGGTGATGCTGGCCGCCTATCAGCTGAAGGGGTTAGCGAAGAGCTGGTGGATGAGGGAGAAGGAGGGAATGGTAGGAGGAAGCACTTGGGCTTCCTTCAAGGAGATCTTGATGCGGAAATTTCTACCGTCAGTGGAGCGAGACAGGCTGATGAATGACTTCCTACATCTGAAGCAGAGGCAGCTCTCAGTCAGCGAGTATGAGATTGAGTTCAGCAAACTCAGTCGCTTTGCCCCCAGTTTGGTGAGCTCAGAGGAGGATAGAGCAAAGCGATTCCTCGGTGGCCTGCGAAGCGATGTACAGCAGCTAGCGGTGGCTCATGGAGCGGTGAGTTATGCTGGGGCAGTGGAGGCCGCTTTGAAGGTAGAGGCCATCGAAAACGCGAAGCATAGAGGACAGCAGGCGAGGAATGAGAAGAGGAAAGCTGCTGAAGCAAAGAGCCCCCAAGTGCCTGGTGCTCCTTCGGGGAAGAGGAGCAAGGAGGTTTGTGGTTTTTGCGGCCGGCCGGGCCATCCTGCTGAGAGATGTTTCAAGAGGGCTGCGGCGCAGAAGGTGCATGTGCATGCTATACAGGATGCTCCCAGGCAGAATGCGGTGTGTACTTTGTGCAAGAAAGAGGGGCATGATGTTGCCCGTTGCTGGTTGAAGGACAAGGTCTGCTATCAGTGCGTACAAAAAGGTCATACCAAGGCCCGATGCCCGCAGCTCCAGTCTGTGCACCGACCAGTTCCTCTTCAGGCGTTGCCACCGCCTCAGTCTATGGATAGAGGCAAAGGGAAGCTGAACGTGATCTCTTCAGCGGAGGCTCAAACTTCGACGCAAGTCATTTCAGGTAAACCTTCTTGCTAGTCTTTTACTTCTTTTGCATATTAGTCTGGCTTTTGTTTTCTTTATTGACTGTGCAATTCCCCGTTGATATTTATATAGTGAGTTTTAAGGTAAAGAATCGTTGGGCGCGCGTTCTCTTTGACTCAGGTGCTACCCACTCATTTGTGGCTAGGGCCTTTGTAGAGCGGTGCCAGCTGGTTCTTGATCGTGTCGGTGATGCCTTTTGCGTCAAATTCCCCTCGGGTGATTCTGTGATATCAGATCAGGGCATTCTGGATTGTCCTATTATGTTGGGGGATTTCCCAGCCAAGGCGGATCTGAAGGTTATAGACTTGGAAGATTTCGACGTCATCCTGGGTATGGATTGGTTGTCCAGATACGATGCAGTGATCCAGTGCAGGGGTAAGCGTTTGGATTTCAAGAAGGACAACGGTCGGCCTGGGAGTATTTATGGCGATCCGTGTCAGGCCTCTCTGGCGATTTCTGCGGTATGTGCTCAGAGGTTATTCAGTTCCGATTGTTTTGCTTGCTTAGTCTCGGTGCTGGGGACTGCTAGCAGTGTGCCGTTGTTGGATGAGATCCCTGTTGTCCGTGAGTTTTCTGATGTGTTCCCTAGCGACCTTCCCGGTCTTCCCCCTGCCAGAGATGTCGAGTTCGTGATTGACTTGGAGCCGGGTACGCGTCCTATTGCTAAGGCGCCGTACCGGATGGCCCCGCGAGAGCTGGAGGAGCTGCGTACCCAGTTGGATGAGTTATTGGAGAAGGGTTTCATAAGGCAGAGCTCGTCGCCCTGGGGTGCACCCGTTCTTTTTGTGAAGAAGAAAGATGGTTCGATGCGCCTTTGCATCGACTATAGGGAGTTGAACAAAGTCACCATCAAGAACAGGTACCCCCTGCCCAGAATCGACGACTTATTTGATCAGTTGCGTGGTAGCTCTGTGTTCTCCAAGATTGACCTTCGATCAGGATATCATCAGCTTAGAATCCGGGAGTCGGATATTCCGCGGACGGCTTTTCGATCGAGGCATGGGCATTTCGAATTCCTAGTTATGTCTTTCGGGTTGACCAACGCGCCATCAGCATTCATGGACATGATGAACCGGGTGTTCAAGGATTTTCTGGACAAGTTTGTGGTCGTATTCATAGACGACGTTCTGATTTACTCACGGAATGCTGCGGAGCATGATCAGCACTTGCGGTTGGTGTTATCTGCCTTGAGAGATCATCAGTTGTACGCCAAGTTGAGCAAATGTGAGTTCTGGTTGCCGCAGGTGTCCTTCCTGGGTCATGTGGTGAACAAGGATGGCATTTCAGTAAACCCGGTGAAGATTTCTGCAGTGATGGATTGGCATAGGCCGAGCACACCCAAGGAGATCAGGAGCTTCTTGGGGTTGGCCGGCTATTATCAAAGGTTTGTTGAGGGCTTTTCTACCTTGGCAGCGCCCTTGACTAAGTTGACGCAGAAGCATGCAGCGTTCATCTGGAGCGAGCAGTGCGAGGAGGCCTTTCTAGAGCTAAAGAGGAGATTGTGCACTGCTCCTGTCTTGACATTGCCTACGGAGGGCAAGGACTATGATGTTTATGTGGATGCCTCGCATGTTGGGCTCGGAGGCGTGTTGATGCAAGAGGGGAGGGTGATCGCGTATGGGTCGCGGCAGTTGAAGACTCACGAGCGGAATTACCCTACGCATGACCTCGAGTTTGCGGCGGTGATTTTTGCGTTGAAGCTGTGGAGGCATCTACTCTATGGGGCCCAGTGCAAGATTTTCACAGATCATAAGAGTCTGAAGTACGTGTTTACTCAGAAGGAGCTGAATCTGCGCCAGCGTCGGTGGCTAGAGTTCATGGCCGATTATGACGTGGAGATCCAGTACCATCCAGGCAAGGCCAATGTGGTGGCCGACGCCCTGAGCCGCAAGACAGGGAAGATCTTCAACCTCACGGCGGACCGTTTAGTGGAAGAGTTCTTGTTGATGGACATCTCTGTGGGAGGCTGTGATTTGCAAAGCAGTTTGGCAGTGGCAGAGCCATCTTGGATTTCGCTCACCAGGTTGCACCAGAAGGATGATCCAGATTTGTTACACCTGTACCTCATGGCTGGAGAGGGGTTGGGGTGCTTGGGCTGCAGCCCGGTAGCGTCGCCTAGAGCGGAGCCGTGACGCTGTCACGTTGGATCGGCTAGGGACGAAACTTTCTTTTAGGGGGAGTGACTGTAACGCCCCCGAATTTTCGGCAATTATTTAAGTCATCGTTTGGCGTTACGTTGGCGCATTCCCGGCTCGTGCCGTTGTTAGAGTACCTCGTTAGGTGTTCTTAGAGTTTATAGCCTGTTGTATGGTTTCCCCAGCTAGCCGGCGTCTGTTTTGGAGGCCCGACTGAGCCTCTTAGGGAATCCCTGTACTTTGGCTTCGGGCGAGGTTTGCCCAAGTGCGTGGTCGTCGGAGGATGTGTCCGACTTCGCCGATGTTTTCGTACCCCGAGTGTTTAGCTACGGTGCGGATTTGTTCGGAATCCGAGAGCGTTAGTTTTCGCGCCTTTTCGGCGGTCGCTAGTTAGCGAGTCGTCATTTGTGCAAGCATATTTTTCATGTTTGCGCATTTGGGGCTTAGCGCGTGTTGTAGTCATGCAAGGTTTTATTTATGTGCGTGTACGTGCCTGCGATCATGTGTTAGTGTGTGTATAAGTATATATATATATTTGTGTTAGTGTGTGTATAAGTATATATATTTGTGTTAGTGTGTGTATAAGTTTATATATTTGTGTTAATGTGTATAAGTATGTATATATATTTGTGTTAATAAGTATGTGTATATGTGAGTGTTAGAGTGAATATATAAAAATATATGTTTTTAAGTAAATGAGTGTATATATATGTTTAAATAGGTTATTCATTAGGTTATCTTCCCCATCCGGCCGGCTGTCCAGGAGAAAAAAAAACCGCAAGCGGCGCTGTGCATCCCGAGCGATAGGCGAGAGGCGGAAGTCCGGGGCTACTCCGACCGCCGGTTGACCGCCCAGACCCGCGTGAAATCGAGATTTGAGGCCGGATTCGTGCTCCTCTAGGCAAGATCTCCATTCCAAGGTAGCTATTTTGAGAGTTCCTCCCCGTTTTTTTTTTCGATCGGGCTGTGCATGTGCAGTTTTTCCAATCTTTGATGGGTGGATTTCCTTACCTCTTTGTTGTCCAGGATTTTCCCCCTTTTTCTTGTGGCCGGCGGTTGAGAAGAGGGAACTTGCTCGTCCTTTTTTCGTTGTTCTTCAAAGGCAAACCAAGGCAAGTGCATCCCTTGCCCTTGTCAAAGCTATTGCAATATGATTTCCTTGATTTTTATTTCAGAACTACTCCCCTAACTTTTTTTTTTCCTTCCCCTTACTCACCAGAAATTGTTGGGGGCTAATCCTCCATACTCTAGGTTGCGGTTGCATGGTTAGGGGTGTTAGATCCGATGTTTTTTTTGTGTTAAACAAGATATTAGATTGAATGTTGTATTTGGGGACTTTGCGTCATGCCCGGATGCCGTTAAGGGTTGCGTCCCAGTTACTTTCAAAATCTCATGCTTGTTAGATTGCGTCCGAATTGAATCATTAGCTTACCGTTCCTCCTTGTGTTGTTAGAACTTGTGCAATAATCACCGTTAGGGCGTGATCAAAAGTTGAAGGTTAGGGTTGCTTGATCTTGCTTATTTATTTAATAAATTCGGTCGTGCTCACTTGCTAAAATAACTATTGTCCGTTTCCAATTAGTATAAAGCTAGATCAGGAAGAGTCACCTAGTACTGGAGATGGACAAGAATCAGAAATAAGGGCCTAGACTGGTGGCAACGGTCCAACCACGTCTAACAGGCCTGAACATCTCAAGGTGCTGTGGTGGTGGCATCGGTCCAACTCAACCAAACAGCTCACATTGTCTTAAAAAGACAAGAAGTAAAACAAGGGTGGCGGCATCGGTCCGACCCACCTCAAAATCACATCCTGCTCCAGCACTAAGTAACTCAAAACAAAACCCTCACTGGTAGTTCCATGAACCACCAAGAAATCACCACAACACTATTCCAACTAGAGCACATCATCTAAGAACCCTAAGTACAAACCGACGACCAAACGTCGAGTTGCCCCGATCAGTGACTTGACATAAATAAGTTGAAAACATAGCGACATTATAATTATGCAAGTAGTTCGACATTCTGCTAAACATGCACCAATAATTGATCACCATAATAAAGGGAATAGGTTAGACACCGAACAAGCCTAGTTAATTTGATACGAAGACGTACATAATTAATTTGGTGCCTATCCACACGCGATTAATTTGATACTAACAACGATGATTAATTTTGACGCTAACACAAGCAATTAACTTCATAATGAAACGGGCTAGTCTTGGTTCTCATCCATGAAAGGGAACCACAAGCTGTAGCTTAATTGGAAACGGACAATAGTTATTTTAGCAAGTGTGCACGACCGAATTTATTGAATAAATAAGCAAGATCAAGCAACCCTAACCTTCAACTTTTGATCACGCCCTAACGGTGATTATTGCACAAGTTCTAACAACACAAGGAGGAACGGTAAGCTAATGATTCAATTCGGACACGATCTAACAAGCATGAGATTTTGAACGTAACTGGGACGCAACCCTTAACGGCATCCGGGCATGACGCAAAGTCCCCAAATACAACATTCAATCTAATATCTTGTTTGGCACAAAAAAAAACATCGGATCTAACACCCCTAACCATGCAACTGCAACCTAGAGTATGGAGGATTAGCCCCCAACAATTTCGGGTGAGTAAGGGGAAGGAAAAAAAAAAGTTAGGGGAGTAGTTCTGAAATAAAAATCAAGGAAATCATATTGCAATAGCTTTGACAAGGGCAAGGGATGCACTTGCCTTGGTTTGCCTTTGAAGAACAACGAAAAAAGGACGAGCAAGTTCCCTCTTCTCAACCGCCGGCCACAAGAAAAAGGGGGAAAATCCTGGACAACAGAGAGGTAAGGAAATCCACCCATCAAAGATTGGAAAAACTGCACATGCACAACCCGATCGAAAAAAAAAACGGGGAGGAACTCTCAAAATAGCTACCTTGGAATGGAGATCTTGCCTAGAGGAGCACGAATCCGGCCTCAAATCTCGATTTCACGCGGGTCTGGGCGGTCAACCGGCGGTCGGAGTAGCCCCGGACTTCCGCCTCTCGCCTATCGCTCGGGATGCACAGCGCCGCTTGCGGGTTTTTTTTTCTCCTGGACAGCCGGCCGGATGGGGAAGATAACCTAATGAATAACCTATTTAAACATATATATATACACTCATTTACTTAAAAACATATATTTTTATATATTCACTCTAACACTCACATATACACATACTTATTAACACAAATATATATACATACTTATACACACATTAACACAAATATATAAACTTATACACACACTAACACAAATATATATATACTTATACACACACTAACACAAATATATATATATATACTTATACACACACTAACACATGATCGCAGGCACGTACACGCACATAAATAAAACCTTGCATGACTACAACACGCGCTAAGCCCCAAATGCGCAAACATGAAAAATATGCTTGCACAAATGACGACTCGCTAACTAGCGACCGCCGAAAAGGCGCGAAAACTAACGCTCTCGGATTCCGAACAAATCCGCACCGTAGCTAAACACTCGGGGTACGAAAACATCGGCGAAGTCGGACACAACCTCCGACGACCACGCACTTGGGCAAACCTCGCCCGAAGCCAAAGTACAGGGATTCCCTAAGAGCCTCAGCCGGGCCTACAAAACAGACGCCGGCTAGCTGGGGAAACCATACAACAGGCTATAAACTCTAAGAACACCTAACGAGGTACTCTAACAACGGCACGAGCCGGGAATGCGCCAATGTAACGCCAAACGAGGACTTAAATAATTGCCGAAAATTTGGGGGCGTTACAAAGTTTGTGCATGGATTTGAAGAGGGGCATCTTAGAGAGGATTTGTGTAATCCGTCTCGTTTGCCACTGTCGGTAACTTGCAATTTTATGCTACTATTTATTGCGTATTATTGTATGGTGTGACGTTGATGAAGATCTTATAAGGATCGAGGAGGAAAAACCGTGTAATTGCCAATTGTTTTCATACAGTTTTAGTGGCGGCTTTCCGGATTGGACTCCAATCGTCCCGTGATTTTCACCCTATTGGGATTCCACGTTAAATCTCTGTCACTTTTATTATTCTTTTTTGTGTCATGTTTGTGTATCGACATACCCTAAGCGGTCGTGCTGGTGCTTACTTGAATTAATTTGCAGGTGCTCTGGTCGGGCTTGCGTGCTCTCTAGCCCAACATGTGGTATTAAAGGCAAGTTCAATATCAGAGCAATTATCAGGATGACATATCTGAGATTCAAGACGAGTCCATCAGATATTTTGGGTTTGTGATTGAGTGTGATAGGTGACGACCATTGGTCCACTCCCTATCCTCTTTAATTCCTTTCTTTGAAATAGTCGACTCAGAGAACTGAGGTCTGTCCGATCAGTGACATAACACGATGAAGTCTATATCAGGTTCAGTGTCGGTATACTAAAAATGGGAGCCATTTCCATCTTCCCCGACCTCGCTCCCCTGTCCTCGACGTTCGACGAGGATTGTTATACTCGTGAAGATCATTAAGTTCCAGCTGAGCGAGGCATATGTGTTCTTTCGCTCACTCAATATGAGCCCGCGGAGACGTCGCCTTGGCACCAGCCAATCCTTGCACCTCTTTGGGAGTTGAGCATGTCTATCTTCGTGGTCTCGCAGTTGGTGGTTATTTATGGACTTATATTCCTGAAGTCGTCGCAGCATGAGCCTGTACTTCATCAAAATGACAATCATTTGCCTCTTCATCTCCTCGGGGTTGCTGGGGTCACCCAGATATTCAGTGATCGAATGAGGGGAGGGAGGTGACGACTCCATGTCCCTTTCAAAAAGCTCATCAGTCTCAAAACCCCTAGGGAAATTAACATAGTTATAACACATCGAGGAAGAGGTCATGATGGTGAGAAGGAGGGGAGGAAAACTACGATTCACCCTGCAAAACCGACAGTTTTTACTAGTATGTTGATGAGAATAGCTCGGTTGTTCCGAGTGGGGTCGCTGGAGTGGGAGGGTGAGCGACTTTCCGAGACCAGTGCGGCAGAGGTTTGGATCTGCTATCAAGACGAAAGAAGGAATCAGAATTTCAATAGCCTTGCGAGTCGATGGTTCCGGTAGGATGGAATCCAGACAAGTAGTCCCAAAGGTAGAATCTACTGAGCGAGACACGAATTGATCAGAGGAAGGAGCAGTGTAAGTCAACAGGACAAAGTGGTGGATGAATTACCAGGGATTGAAGGGGATCACTAGAGGGGTCGTGAGTAGTCGAGACCACAAGAAATTGGGTCTCAGGAGAATTTTGGCGGCTCGCATCATCTCAAGTGGGCGCGTCGTCCCTTGTCGGCTTCTCCCCAACATCCTGGGCCCCTTAGACAATTGTAAGCGCCAGTATATTGAAAGGAGAAGGCTCGCTCAGGGTGGGATCGCGACAGGCCTTCTTATTTTTCTTATCCTTAGAAGATGAGACTGAGGGACTTCATGAGAGCCAAGGAAAGACCTCGACTGTGGAATACCTACTCTCCCTCTACACCTCAGCGATATGCTCTTGAAACCCCTTGGAAAGAGACATTCTGTAGCTGTGGCAGGAACAGAAAGAAAGTCAGCACATCCACTCCCTCCTCTCTTGACGACGAGAGTATTTATATGCCTACAGGAGGAAGGGGTGGGGCCCGCTCAAGATTACCTCATAGCCCAACCAACACACACTACATACGTGAGGTTGGACTTTTCTTTCTGAGCTTGGGGTAATCTCGAAAAGAGTGAGGATTGTGTACAACCTCATATTCGTCGAGTGGGTCTCCTAGAAGATGATCAAGACAGAAAGAACAGTTTTAGGCTCAGGAAAAATGGTTCGAGAGAGTCTTCAAATGAGAAGATGGACACGTATATGACTTCCACCGTCTCTATAGAGGAGGAGGATATTGTCATCATTGGAGATGACATCACAGCTGCACTCTCGTGCGATTATAGAAGTTGGATTGTGGACTCAGGTGCTTCTACACATGTATCCCACAACAGAGTTGTTTGTCACTTACACGACTCACACCTGTGGAGTGCTTAGAATGAGCAACAATGACACGTTTAAAGTCATCAGGAGGGAAGACATGCACTTGAAGACGAGCGCAGGAGGTTTGCTGATTCTGAAGGAAGTACGATATGTACCCGACATTTGTTTCAACCTAGTTTCTGTTAGGAAATTAGGTGATGAGAGACACCCGAGTGTCTTTGGTGGAGATCTTTGGAAGTTAATCAAGTGATCACTAGTAGTACCCAGAAGTTATAGAGATACTGGTCTATACTACATGGAGGTGAGACCTAAAGCTGCTCCGGCCAACACTATCAAAGATGGTGTATCTACATCCCTATGACATAGGAGACTGAGGCACATTAACCAGAAGGGTCTGAGATGTCTCGCCAAGCAGAAAATGATGTTTGATCTATCTGTGGATCAGTTAGAGAGATGCGACCATTGTTTGACTGAAAAGCAGAATAATGTATCATTCCAAAGCCACACTTCAACCAAAAGATCCCAGTCGATGGAACTCATACACACAAATTTCTACGGGCCTTTGAAGGTCCAGATAAGAGGAGGAGCGTCTTACTTTGTGACGTTCATTGATTATTATTTGAGGAAACTTTAGGTCTACACTATTAAGACCAAAGATGAGATCCTCGACACCTTTCAGAGATTTCATGCTGACGTAGAAAAATAGTCTTGGAGAAAGCTAAAGTGCATCAAGTTTGACAATGAGGGAGAGTATATTGGTCCCTTTGATGAATACTGTAGAGAGTAAGAGATAGGACATAAAAAGACTCCGCCCAAGACGCCGCAGCTGAATGACGTAGCTGAAAGAATGAATAGGACCTTGATGGAGAGGGTAAGGTGCATGTTGTCTGAGTCAAACCTACCTGACATATTTTGGGTGAGGCTTTATACACAGTTGGACATGTCATCAACATATCTCCCAATTATGTATTGTAAGAGGACGTTCCTGATAAGGTCTAGTATGGGAAGGACCCTTCATATAATCACTTGAGAGTTTTTAGCTGCTGAGCCTTTGTGCACGTACCTCGGGACAAAAGATCAAAGTTAGTTCCAAGACTCGACAATGTATATTTCTAGGATATGGATGTAGCTACAAGTTTGGTTACCGGTTCTTTGATCCAGTTGAGAAGAAACTTGTGCGCAGTCGCTGTTGGGTATTGTATCCATAATAACCCAGATTTGTGTGAAGTCACCCTTGAACTAAGATGAATTAAGTATGTATTTGATGCTACTTTTATTTGAGTGCTTGCAGGTTATTATTGCTAAGTGTAGACCAATGTCAGCTTACAATGAGTCACCAAACACATGACCATGCAATGTAATCTCTCATTGTGTGATCCATGGTGTTGACTCATGTGTAATCTCTCTATTTGGATGCACTTCGTATTCAAGTGTTAAAGAAATGGAAGAAAGGAATGATTGTTGGTTTTCTAGAAGAAGAAAAGAAAATTGTTCTTAAAAATTTTCTAAGTCCATTTCTCGAGAAATGAAATTTATTTCTCGAGAAGTGTAAGTAAATTTCTAGAGAAATCATAGCTGTTCCTGAGAAACCATAAGACTTCTGGGGAAATTGTCTGAATATTTTCCAAGTCTTTTTCTCGAGAAATGCCCTGAAGATTTCACGAGAAAGCCAAGTTAGTTCACGAGAAAAGCAAAGTAGTTCTCGAGAAGTCAAAATCGTTTCTCGAGAAGCTAGGTATTATTCTCGAGAAATCAAGTCTTTCTCGAGAAATAAGTCTTTAAGTTCACAGAATTTTCGTTAAGTAAATTTCTCGAGAAGGTCAGACCATTTCTTGAGAAAGCAATTCTTTTCTCGAGAAATCATATTCTTCTCGATAAATCTGTCTTCAGTTCTAAATTTGGCTATTTGCTAAGTACTTTCTCAAGAAATAATATTCTTCTCGAGAAATCAAGTATTTTACTTCAAAGAATTTCGCCAAGTCTTTTCTCAAGAAGCCATGTCTTTTTCTTGAGAAAGCTAATCATTTCTCGAGAAATCTAATTCTTCTCGAGAAATGGACTTGCAGATTTTTTGATTCAAAAAAAGTTTGACGGGATTTCAAATTAATCTAGTTAATGATGATTGATCCACATGGATCTTTCCTTAATCATTTGTGACGTTAGAAGATGTTCTTATAAATAGTCTTGTTAGAAAGAATCGCTAACCCTAATTATTACAAAATCAATCAGAATCACACCAAAATTTCTAAGATCAGGAGAAGCCACACCGCCTTCATCGTCGTTCTTCTTTGTTGCTTCTCTATCGATCCAGTGATTCAAAAGAAGAAAGAGATTCGACAGATCCAAGATTCAAAGATTATTCTACATCGACTTGATCTTGTCGGATCCTAAGTTTTCAGATCGAGGTTTTTCGAGATTTCTTCCTCAACCTCCTTCACAGATTTTTTTAGTTTTCAGAAGGAAGATCCTTGAAGAATTCAGATCTGAAAGTATAAATTTTTATTGTTGATTGTAAAGATTGTTTTTACTCTTGTAGGAGCTTTGTCTTAAAGATTTGTAGATCCGTTTGTGGATCGAGATTTGTAGATCCGTTTGTGGATCGAGTGTGTAGATCGATTTGTGGATCGAGTCATAGATCCGGTTGTGGATCTAGGTGTAGGAGTGTGTTATCTCTGAGGTGTAGGAGCGTTGCTTCAAATTGTAAGATTTGACAAAATCTGAGAAAGGTGATGTAGTCGAATCTTACCTTTGTGGTAGATAGTCGAGGCGGGACAGTGACGTACCCATTACAGGGAACCACTATAAGTCTTTGTGTTTGTGTGCTTGAATTTTTAAATAATTTCATTCCACAAAAAGACACAAACATCACCTATTCACCCACTCTAGGTGATTTAGGTAGATGCTAGATACTTTCACTCGCGATGCTATATTTTGTGAGGATCAAACTATAGCAGATCCTAAGAAAACTGAGAAGGTCGACTCTCATACTGATGCAGAGGCTCCTATGATTAAAAATGATAATACTGAGGAGATTGTAGAGCCCGAGCCGATACAGGGCACTAAGCCACATCCAGATCATGATGACACTATTGATGGAGAGCTTATAGAGGACATCACTGATGATGTGCCTATACCAACAGCTGAGCTCGCTCCATGGAGCTCTGATAAAGTCATACACCCATCTTTGAGATACTCCACTGATGAGTATATTCTGTTAACTGATGCAGTGGAGCTCGAGTACTTTGAAGAGGAAGTGCAGAGCTCGAAGAAGAAAGAATGGATGGTTGCTATGAAGTAGATGTAGTCTCTGCATGAGAACCACACTTATGATTTGGTGAGATTGCCTAAGGGTAAGAAGATTCTGAAGAATCAATGGATTTTTAGAGTAAAGCAGGGAGATCCCTTGACACCACTCAGATATAAGTCTAGATTAGTGGTGAAGGGTTTTAGTCAGAAACAAAGAGTTGATTTTGATGAGATCTTCTCTCTTATTGTGAAGATGTCATCTATCAGAGTTGTTCTTGACCTTACTGCGAGGCTAGACCTAGAGATCGAGCAGATGGATGTCAAGAGCGTCTTTCTACATTGTGATAATAATGAGGAGCTGTATAGGGAGCAACCTGAAGGATTAAGGGTTAGAGGGAAGAAAAGTCTGTTATGTCACCTGAATAAGAGCTTATATGACCTGAAGCAGGCCCAACGATAATGGTATAAGAAATTCGATACTTTTATGGGGGAGATCGACTTCATGAGGATCACCCTTGATCACTACGTGTTTTTAAAGCAGTATGCTCCAGAGGATTTCATTATTTTACTTCTCTATATTGACGTCATGCTAATAGTTGGGAGTGTTGGAGCATGCGTTCCACGTTTCTTGATTTGCTAATAATAAATCTTGTTTATTGGAACCAAAAGCTGGCCCCAATGAGAGTTCGGACCCTGGGATGTAGCAAACACCTACTTCTCACAAACTCAGACCCCTGACCAGTTACTGAGAACTAAAGAACCGACCTTAGGCTACACCACAGAGGTCCCTCCACTAACCCGGAAGATCTCAGAGCACTTCCCCTCCTTAGTCAAGTGCTGAGCTAAAGATAACTCAGAAAGCGCTACAAGACTTCAGAAAATGAGAATGCTTCTCTTCTGAGGTACCATGTGGGTCTATTTATAGAATCTAAAAATCCGGTCTGCCAACAACGTAACTCCGCCGTTCCAAAAGGCTATTTGCAACCCAAAATGCCTGCCAACAGCCAAACTTCACTGTTCTGAGGAGCCAAATGCAGACCTCCCGGGGCAACCAGGTAAATTTATCTCTAAACCAAGCTGGGCGGGAGGCTTCTCGCACCCCTAGGCGGAAGCCCTTCCGCATGCCCCGTCGAAAGGACAATATCAAGCCGAGTATGGGTTTGCCTACCCCACTCGCCTGCTCTTATAAGAGACATGGCCAAGTCCAAAAACATTGAGGGCGTTGAGTAGAAAGACTCCACTCAACGCCAGAGAACAAAAGGCATTGAGAGCGAGAGCTCCACTCAATGCCTTGGGTCCAGAGAGTTCTGCCCACCCTGGGGACATTTCGTCGACCTAGGCGGAAGCCTTCTCGCCTACCCTGGCGAAAGGCTCTTGAATCACCTCCCCCGGGGAGAAACCCACTCAGTGAATATGGGGTTGTATACAATCCCCGCTCTTTACGAGCGAGTCTTACGCTCGGAAAGAAAAGTCCAACCCCTAATATTCGGTGAGTGCATGATGACCTGGAAAGGAATCTTTTGTGGGTCCCACTTCGACCCTATATATATATATATATATATATATATATATATATATATATATATATATATATATATATATATATATGTCAAGGTATGTCCTCAAGACTTCATCCCTCCTGCTACTACTTATCGTCTGAGCTCTCGCCCTGCTTTGAAGATGTTTGCCAAACGAGCAGTGAAATCGTTCTCACATGAAGTCCAGGATCGCCTCGCCGCTGCTCAGGTGAGGGCTCGCGCCGACTGCGCTGGGTTTGCCCCTGGCTCTTGGCAAAAAGGCCTGCGGATTCGGCCTACCAGGGGAAAAATCCAAGTCAGTTCGGCGAGACCATTCTATGAATGAGCTAGCCTCGCCGAAACCCCTGCTCTCGTGGCACCTGCTGCACAGACGGAGGTATGTTTCTTGTCCCACCTTTTGGCGCAAACCCCCAAAACTGGCTTGTCACATTGATACGCTACCCTTTTCACAGGGAACGATTCTTGTGGATGCCTCCAATACCCCTCTAATGAATACCAAGTCCACACGACAACCTGCCGAAAACTTATTGCCGGTCCCGGAGGCTTCCCCTCCGATTACCCTGACAGAGCCTGCGAATGCTCCCGGTAATTTTCTCACATGGCTTTCGCTTTTACCGGTTTACTTTTTCCTTCTTTCACTTTCATATCTTACCACAACTCCTACTTTCGGAACCTTGGGTGCCGTCAACCGGAGACCCAGGACTCCTGCCGCCAAGGACCCTATCGATCCTGTGACCGACCTTCCCCTCTCACCTAGGAGAACTGCCTACAAATCCTCTGTTCCAATGCCGGACTCTCCCCTACCCGGTGGGGAGGGCACTGTCCTTTTGCCTCCGGTCGAGACCCATTCACCGAGGCAGGCATCCTTCCCCCCGAGTTGGGGAAAAACACATCGCCCACTCCTTGGGAAGCCCTTTGAAGGGCGGCCTGGATATTCTTGTCATCAATCAAGTAAACAATGCCCCTTCTCGCGCCTTGACTATTCTTCCTCCCCCTAAATTGGCCCTGACACAGTCCTTTCACCAGATCATCAGGAGCCCGCGGAAGAGCCTGACGCATACGAGGAGGTGATCTCGTCGCCGCCTTCCCCGAGCGAGATGCTGAGCTTTCTTGAGGCCCCCGGAAACGCCGAGAGGTAGCAGGAGAGTATAACGGAAGTCCTGTCAAAACTGATATGGATGTGGCGAGAGGACTCTCTACGGGAAACTACCCTCCTGACATCGATTGAGCAGCGCCTAAGCGTGATCGAGCGGAACTATAAACATCTTCTTGGCAAGACGGATCACATGAGGGGTGGAAGCTAGCGAGGAGAACTCTCCCGGAAGGCATATCACGCGGGCTCGGGATCAACTGCGTCTGGTCCACCAGGAGCTCACTGTCGTAACAACTTATCATTATTCGTGAGTGCCCCCGAGGACAGGGAGATGAGGTCGGGGTAGCTGACGGTGGGAACAGTACTGAGCCCTATGAGTGCTCGCACCCTCTTGCCCCAATCTCTCGGCCTACCCTTCGCACATGTACCTTTTTTATTTATGCGATGAACATTTGAATATTTATTTTATTTTAACATGGCTCTCTCCATGCGAGAGGCCAATTGTATATAACCTTTTACTTTTTCATGCCCCACTTATCTTGCCGAATGACTATCTCTTGCGCTACATTTTCTTTTTATACTTGTCGCTGCTTTGCTCTTACCCGGGATCCCTCCCGGAGGCTTTCGCCATCTGCAGGTATAGGAAACGCTAGCGAAACCCAGCGGAATACGAAGCGTCGAAATATAAAAAATTGTTATCCGCACTTTTGCTATTAAAAAACGTCATGATTACCATATTCTTCTATAAATAGGCTGGCTTACCAACCACATTTACTTCCATTTGCTTCTGAGCCTGTCTTCTTTCTTCTCTCGCGCTCTCGACGTCCTTTGCAACCTCGAGCCTCTCGCCCACCCGTTTCTCTCCCCTTCCGCCTTCATTCACGATGTCGGGCGAGACTGAGGGTCGCACTAAGTGTGCGCAAAACTTCGTTGAACACAACTTCTCCCTTGCCGCGTCACCGAGACGGAGTTCGCTTCTATAACCAACTTCCTGTCGGAAGGGGAGTTGGCCATACCATTGGAGTATTTCGAGGTAGTTTTCTGCCTCCCCCTCTGGCCGGAAGTGCGCCAGGCCCTCCTGTATTATGGAGTGGTCCCGACTCAATTCAATCCCAATTCCGTCGCGCTGTTAGTGGCTTTCTCTTGCTATATGCGCGCGAAAAGGATTGAGTTCAATCTTTCTATCTTCCTGAAGCTGTTCAACTTCCGGGCCAAAAACGGAATCGTCTTCTTCTCGGGGCAGACGATAAAGATCATCATTATCGCGAACAAGAACCACAACTGGGCCCAGAAGTTCGTCTTCGTGTCTGGGAACTTCGGCAATGTCCCCCTCTCGCCGGTTCAGTATGATGAGGTGACTTACCGGCCTCCGACACTTGGGGGACGCGAGACGACCCTCCTATCCTTCTTCGGGACCAATAACTTCGACATCAAGTTCTTGTGACGAGATGTCGACTCTCTTCCGCCAGTGAAGGTACCATTCCGCCTTGCCCATTTGATCTTACTTCGAACTTTAAGACTAACCTTTATGACTTTCATAGATGAGCGGGAGATCCCCCTCCACCAACCCTTAGATGAGTCCAGGGGTTCCGCCGCCACCTTGTCTCTCGCCCAATCCGCAGCTCTCTCTCGCCGGAACAAGCCGGGCTCCTCCCAACCGAGCGCCCAGAAGCGGAAGCCTGACGCTGCCTCTTTCGCCTCTTCCAAGAAGTCCAAGCCATCTGCGACAGATAAGGGCAAGTCCGTCGCCGAGACCCCTGCCGAAGCCCCGCCCGCCACGGGTGAAAAAGATGTTGCTGCGAAGGTTGCTACTGCCTCGAAGGTGGTTCCCGCCAAACCGGTGCGGAGAGGGCATCAAAATTTTGGCCTAGGCGGGAAGCACCTGGATGAAGAGGGCCAACCCCTCCTGCAATGGGACCAGGAGGCAAACTGGGTCTCGATCTCCTCACTCCTTCCCTCGTGGATGGAGCAGGAAACAAGCAGCGGTGAAACCTTCGCTCTCAGCTTCGGGCTCTACAGTCGAATGGATGCGAGCGTATATGATCAGGAGTCTACAAAGGCTCTCGCACACGAAGCTGTTCGAGCCCAGCTGCGCGCGTTCGAGCTTGCGCACATGTCTGCGCGCTGCAGCCTAAGCATCGAGCTCAACCTAGGCGAGGCACATAAGACGCGTGATCTCACAGCTGCTGAGGTCATCACCCTAAAGTCTGACTTGGAGACCTCGCGGAAACTTCTCTCCCTCCGCCCGGCGATTGAGGTATGTAAAATGTTAGACGCCTTCTGCCTCATGACTTCCCTCCATTTACTCCTGCTCAGTTCTAACCACTTTCTTTCAAGATTCTGTCCAAGCTCAGCTATCATGTGTGCACGAGGCTGCTCTCAGGGGCAAGATCGCGCTGCTGAAGGCCGAGCTCAAACAAGCGCAGGAAGACAAGGCACTAGTTCTACCGCCGCCGGTCGAGAAGGTCACACACCACCAATACTCAAACTATGAGATAAAGGTGATGATGCAGGAGAATGCACAGGCGACGACCAAGTGCGTGATCCAGATGTTGCGGGAATCCAGTTTCCTGAACGAGGGTGGCGAGACGCTCACGCCGCGTGGGATCCTCCCTAGGTTGTTTGATCCCATCCCTAAGCCCGCAGGAGAGGATGACTCCCCGGGTGAGGATGACGAAATAATCCTCGGTGAGATTGACGGGTCCACAGACGAATCATCCAGCGAGACGTCTGACGACTCTTCCTGAGGACCTTCCGCCCTTTTGATTTTAACTTGTAATAATTTTTCTTCTTTTATGAATCGGTAAGGGGCGAGATCCACAAGCAAATGTAACAACTTTAATATTATATGAATGATCTTTCTTTTTGCCAAAATGACTATTGTTTTTCATACTTTTCTCTATATCTCACATTTTATTATCCGTGAATGAATCCGCACATTTGCGTAAGCCTTAGGCTCCTAGGTGATGACCGCCACCCGTTCGATGAATAGACTAAGTGAACTCTACCGAGAGGGTCATGCCGAAAGGGACATGCCGAGAGCCCCCTGCTGAGAGAAAAGTACGACGAGGATGGTGCCGAGATGGGTCTGAATTACCTCACCCTTACTCTGGATAGGTGTTAGCTGTCTGAAAACCTGTTATGGAAGTGCTCTATAATATTCATCAAGAGTCCAGCAGCCCTGTCAGCTAGGCGAGAGCCTGACAGTGGGAGCTGCTCTAGATCTAATCATTCCAAGCATTTTACGCCTTGACCCTGAGCGAGCCGTCGGATCTGCCATCTTGATGGGAGCCTGGTCAGTGGGTCTGCTAGGGGTCGTTCAAACTATAACCTCTCTTCCTTACCTCCCAAGCGAGCCTACGTCCCTGCCAGCTGGTGAGAGCCTGACAGTGGGTCTACTTGGGGCCGAGTGCACCTTCCAGCCCTGCCAGCTAATGGGAGCCTGGACAACGGGATCTACTCGGGGTCTTTCATTCCACAATCTCTTTCCCTTACCCCCAAGCGAGCCTACGACCCTCCCAGCTAGTGAGAGCCTGACTCGGGGCCGAGTGCGCCTTCCATCCCTGCTAGTTGATGGGAGCCTGGATAACGGGATCTACTCGGGGTCTTTCCTTCCACAATCTCTTTCCCTTACCACCCCAAGCGAGTATATGGCCCTGCCAGCTAGTGAGAGCCTGACAGCGGGTCTACTCGGGGCCGAGTGCGCCTTCTAGCCCTGTCAGCTGATGGGAGCTTGGACAGTGGGATCTACTCGGGGTGTTTCATTCCACAAACTCTTTCTCTTACCCCCCAAGCAAGCCTACTACCCTGCCAGCCAGTAAGAGCCTGACATCGGGTCTACTCGGGGCCAAGTGCGCCTTCCAGCCCTGCTAGCTGATGGGAGCCTGAACAGCGGGATTTACTCGGGGTCTTTCGAACTACCTCTTTCCCTTATCCCCAAGAGAGCCTACGTCCCTGTCAGCTAGTGAGAGCCTGATAGCGGGTCTACTCGGGGCCGAGTACGTCTTCCGGCCCTACCAGCTGATGGGAGCCTGGACATCGGGATCTACTCGGGGTCTTTCATATCGCAATCTCTCACGATCTTCAAAAGGAACAAACATAAAACAATTCAATAAATTCATTATAATAGGATTTACAAACTTACCCCAACTAAGGGTAGAAACGCTTCAGGTCGCCGCCACTCTAAGTATGGTCGATGGACACCCCTTCCACATTCTGGAGGTGGTATCCCCCCCGACCCCAGTGCCTTCTCAACTATGTAGGGACCCTCCCAGTTAGGATTGAGCTTTCCAACGACCGCTGACCTTCCGGCGGCATCGACCTTCTTCAAGACCAAATCTCCTTCTTTGAACTGCTTTATTCTGACATGCTTATCGAAGTACTTGACCATTCTTAGTTTAATCTCCTCCTGCCCGACGGCGACCACGTCGTGAAGTTCATCTATCATGTCTAGCGAGAGTCGTAGCTCCGCTTCGTTTTCTTCCCTCCATTCCTCATCTCCTCTGCTAGCGGCCGCAAATCGCGGCGACTGGACCTTTAACTCTATGGGCAAGACAGCCTCGTATCAGTGAGAAAATTTGAAGGGGGTCTCTCCGGTGGCCGTATTGGGGGTTGTCCGCAGAGCCCATAGTACTGAGGGGAGTTGCTCCACCCAACTCCCCCTTAAGTTCTCTACCTTCTTCTTAAGTAGGTTAATGATGATTTTGTTTGCCGCCTCCACTTGACCGCTACTTCTTGGGAGGTGGACAGAGGCAAACCTATGGTCAATCCCCAACTGGGTGCAGAAGCTGATGAATTATTCGCTGGCAAACTAGGGCCCATTATCCGTGACAATGGCTTGATGCAGCCCATGTCGGCATATGATCTCCCCCCATACGAAATTTCTGATGATTTGAGAGGTCAGCTTGGCCTGACGTATATCCACATTGAGAAATAATCAATCGTGACTAAGAGGAATCTTCTCTGCCCGCTTGCCGGGGGAAAAGGTCCAACCAAATCCATCCCACAGATGGAGAAAGGCTACGACGTCGTGATGCTTCGAAGCCTTTGGGCTGACAAGAGTTGGAGGGGGGCATATAGCTGACACTTTTGGCACCTCCTCGCAAACTCCATTGTATCCTTCCTTAGGGATGACCAGAAGTACCCCTGCCTGACCACCCTTCTTTCTAAAGTTCTGCCTCCCGAGTGACTACCACATTCGCCAAAGTGCGCTTCTTCCAAGATCTGCGGGATCTCTTCTTCTGCCACACATCGCTCCAGGAGCCCCGACAACATCTTCCGATGTAGTCTCCCTTCATGCATTAAGTAGTGGGTTGATTTGTGCCTATAATCTTTCACATCTCTGGTCCCCTCGAGAAGTTTACCCATAGTTAGGAAAGTTACAAAGGGATCCACCCATGAGGGCTGCCGATCCACTTCCATCAACTACCCCTCCTCGATCACCTGGCGGAACAGCTCAGTCAAAGTTCCTCCACCCCGGGGCCCAAACTTAGCCAACCGATCGGCTGCTGCACTCTCCTTCCTGGGGATATGTTGGATTGAAAATGTCCGAAATCCGCCGACGATCACCCTTACTTTGGACAAGTACTTCATGACGGTAGGCTCCCTAGCCTCATACTCACGCCTGATTTGCGACGCCACAACCAACGAGTCCATGAATGCTTCCACGTCATGTACCCCTAGCTCTTTGGCCAATCGCAGCCCTGCTATGACAGCTTCATACTCCGCCTGATTGTTGGTGATAGGGAAATGCAAGACCACAACCTGTTCTATGGTGGCCCCCTGAGGTCTTACTAGCACTACCCCTCCTAGCTCCTAGAGAATGCTTTCCTGAGGCTCCGTCAACCAACAGCTTCCAAGCATCCCGTTGCGGCGGCTTCTCACCTTCTACCTCAATGACGTAGTCGGCCAAGAAATCGACCACTACCTGCGCCTTGATGGAGAGCCGCGACACAAAAGTGATATCAAACTCACTCAACTTGATAGACCACTTGGCCAACCGCACTGAGTGCTCTACCCCTTCAAAAATCTTCCGCAGAGGGTGGTCGGTCACTACCTTGATCGAATGGGCCTGAAAGTATGGCCTAATCTTCCTGGACGAGATGATCAAGGAGAAGGCCAACTTCTCCAGGATGGGGTAGCGGAGCTCCGCCTTCTTCAGGATTCTGCTGATGTAGTAGATGGGCAACTATTTCTTTCCCTCTTCCCTGACCAATATGGAACTCACGGCTTCCGTCCCACTCCAAGATACAAAGCTAGGTCCTCCCCCTCCTTCAGGCTCAAAAGAAGCGGTGCTTGGGAGAGTTGACCTTTTAGTGCCTGGAAAGCCTCCTCGTATTCCTTTGTCCACTCGAACTTCTGGTTTTCCCACAGTATCTTGAAGAAAGGTGAGCATTTCTCCCCAGCTTGAGAGAGAAGCCTACTCAGCCCAGCGAACTTGCCCGTCAAGTGCCGAACCTCTTTGTCGTTACGCGGCGACTCCAACTTCATGATAGCCTTCACCTTGTCCGGGTTAGGCTCTACCCCCGCAGGGGTCAGAAGATGTACAAGGAACTTGTCTCGGCTTGCCCTGAAGACGCACTTCTAGAGGTTTAGGCGCATCTTGAACTTCCGTAGGGTGGAGAATGTTTCCTCCAGGTCGAGTAGATGTGAACCCATACCCTACTCTTCACCATGAGATCATAAACATAAACTTCCAGATTCCTACCACTCTAATTTTTGAAAACCCGGTCCATGATATGCTTGTACGTGGCTCTCGCATTCTTTAGCCCGAAGGGCATCATTTTGTAGCCGAAGCATCCCTCTCTTGTGACAAAAGAGACATCTCTGACATTAGGGGGATGCATTCGGATCTGATGGTAACCTGAAAAAGCATCCAAAAATCTCATAATAGAAAAACCGACAGCTGAATCAAGAAGCGCGTCGATCCGAGGCAGGGGGTAGCAATCATTAGGGTATGATTTACTTAATAAAGAAAAGTCCACACACATTCTCCACCTCCTATACCCCTTATTTACCATTACCACGTTGGAGACCCAGCCTGGGTACTGGATCTCTGAGATGAAACCTGCTTCGAGAAGCTTCTTGACCTCCTCGCAGATGGGCTCCTCCAGCTTGGTGGTGATGATCCTCATCTTCTGGCAGATGGGATGCATCTTGGGGTCCAGATTCAGACGGTGGCATGCCACGTCCGCATCGATGCCCAGCATGTCCGCCACGCTCCAAGAGAAGATGTCTACATTCCTTTGGATGCACTCTCGCATCTTTTCCTGATTCCTAGGGCTCAAGCCGTCGCTGATCCGCACCCTCTCCACCTTTTCTGTCATGGTGAAGACCTCCATCTCCACGACCTACTCTGTCGGCTCTAGCCTGGACTACTCTCCGCCGCTCCTCGGCTCCTCCTCATGCCCGAACTCTTCCTCCCCGCCTACTTCCTCAACCAGTATCGCCTCCAGCGGGCTCTCCAACGGCTGCACTTCTCCGCCTCCTGGGGTCTTCACCCCCGCTTCTCCTTCTCTCTGCTCCTCCATAGCCTTCTCTTCAGCCTCACCTAGGCTCACCTCCCCCTCCTTTACAACTTCCTCCCGCATCGCCATCTCCTCCAACTCCTTCGCCTCTGCCATCCAGGATATGGTGTTGAAGACAGTCACATAGCATTGTCTCGCCACCTTTGGATCCCCCCTGATCCTGACCTAGACTCTTCCGCTGCTAAACTTGAGACATTGATGGAATGAGGACGGGATGCAATGGAAGATGCTGATGAGAGGGCGCCCAAAGATGGCGTTGTAGCTGCTCGGAGCGTCAATAATGACAAACCGACAATTCCTTGACACCCCCAGCGTCACGTACAGTCCCACCCCTCCTTCACCGTCCTTACTCTCCCCCGATAACCCAAACAACGGTCTATCCGAGGCCACAATCCTCCAGGCCTCTACCTTTATCTCATCGAACGCTTTCTTGAAGATTATGTTCACGGAGCTCCCATTGTCCACCAGAATCCTGGAGACTATGAAGTTCTCCACGGCCGTCTGGATCACCAAGGTATCACAGAACGGGTCTTCATAGTCGGGCATATTCTTCGACGAGAAGGTGAATTTTTCCTCCTGGGGGAGTCAGGGAGGTCGAGCCGACGCTCCTCCTATACATGGTTTGGAAGCTTCCCGTGCGGGTGGCCACAATCCCCACTATCCTCCTCCTGGCAGAACTTCCTCAATCCTCATGGGCGGCTGCTGTTGCACTTGCCCCTGGCTTCTCTCATCTCCAGAAAGACTGGACATGTCGCCGTCACGTGATCCTCCTCCTAAATAAAGTTACAGAACGGTAACGCTACCCTGCCTACTCTTCTCCTTCCTCCTCCCCTAGCTCCTCCTCCTCTCTCTCATTGCTCGGGCGATCTCCATTGCCTCCTGCTGCTGCTGGAGAGGGACCCTCTGCCCCTGCCTCCAAGCTAGTAGATTAAACCTTCCCTGACCGGGGAAGTTCTCACCACCTTGGAATCCTCCCCCTGCCCCCGGGGGTGACCTTCTTGAGGCCTCCAGGCCAACCGGTTGTTCGGCTCCCTATGCCCCCAACCCTGGTGTTGCCCCCTGGTGCCCCTGGCCTCGGGGCTCTTCTCTCCTCCTCTCCTCTCTCTGCTCCCTTTGCTTCCTCGCTCCCGGCTCCTTCACATCCTCCTCCGCCAACTTGGCCAGCTTCCCGGCGAATGCCGGGTTGGACGCTTCAATCTCTATCTCCTTCGCCGCCCTCTTCATCAACTCTTCAAAAGAGAGGGGAGACACTCTTTTCATCTCCATGCTGAAGAACCTAGATCTCAATCCTAGGGTAAACGCGAGCATCAACGTGTACCCCAGGACCTCCTGCACTAGAAGGATCTCCTCTTGAAACTGATTGACATAGTTTCCCAGCGTCTCCTCCGGCTTCTGCTTGATGTTGAACAAGCTCTCCACCCCCTTCTTCCTCTTCTTCGATGTGGAGAACCTCAACAGGAACCCATGACGCAGATCTTTGAAGCAGTAAATGGAACTTGCAGGCAACTGGTGAAACCAGTCCCTGACCTTCTCCATAAAGGTAATGGAAAAGAGTCTACACTTGAAGGCATCTGACATCTACCTTATGGAAACGACATCCTTGAACCATTGCACATGCTCCATGGGGTCATCCCTGCCCGCGTAGTAAGACATATCCGGCTCTCTGAACCCATCAGGGACCGGGGCAGAGACAATCAACTCACTGAAAGGGCTCCCGCCCACAACCTAGCGAGAGGGCACATCTCGCGGCCTCAGCTCGCTAACCCTATCAGCACTAGCCTGTCCGGGGAAGAGTTCCCGCCTGGCTACATCCCTCTCGACACTCTCTGTCGGAATCTCCTTCCCGGGATGCTGTCCGGGAGCGTTCTCGCCCAAAGAAGGAGTTGCAACCACCTGAACCGAAGGCGTTTCCCACTCGCTTCTCGCAGCGAAAGCTAATTGGATGATTTGAAAGATCTCCAGCCTAAAGTCTTCCAGCATACCAATCAACACCCCACTTGCCGGAGGTGGAGTACCTCCCGTGCCTGCTCCTTCTTCCTCACCTCCAGCCATGAGACTTAGCCTGAAATTTTCTTGTATCAGCTACGGTCTACGGTCACCGCACCAAAAATGTTGGAACCAAAAACTGGCCCGAACGAGAGTTCGGACCCTGGGGTGTAGCTAACACCTACTTATCCCAAACTTAGACCCTTGACCAGTTGCTGAGAACTAAGGAACCGACGCTGAGATACAGCACGGAGGTCCCTCCACTAACCCGGAAGATCTCAGAGCGCTTCCCCTCCTTAGCCAAGTGTTGAGCTAAGGATATCTCAGAAAGCACTACAAGACTTTAGAAGATAAGAAATCTTCTCTTTTGAGGTACCTTTTGGGTCTATTTATAGAATCCAGGAATCTGGTCTGCCAACAACGTAACTCCGCTATTTTAAAAGGCTATTTACAGCCCAAAGTGGTCTGCCAATAACCAAACTCTGCTGTTTTGAGGAGCTAAATGCATACCTCAAGGGGCAACCAAGTAAATTTATCTCTGAACCAAACTGGGTGGGAGGATTCTCACACCCTAGGTGGAAGCCCTTCTGCATGCCCTGCCGAAAGGTCAATATCCTGCCTAGTGCGGGTTTGCCTGCGCCACTCTCCTGCTCTTATCAGAGACATGGACAAGTCCAAAAATGTTGAGGGCGTTGAGTGGATAGGCTTCACTCCATGCCAGAGGACAAAAGGCGCTGAGAGCGAGAGCTCCACTCAAGGCCTTGGGTCCAGAGAGTTCTGCCCACCTTGGGGACTTTTTGCCGACCCAGGCAGAAGCCTTCTTGCCTACCCTAGCGAAAGGCTCTTGATCACCTCCCCCGGGGGAGAAACCCACTCAACGAATATGATGTTGTACATTGTTTGTATTTGATTATCATGTGTTTATGATGTGCAGATATAATAGGTTTAACACTTAAATCATTTTTGGCTTGGATTCAGGAGTGCAAAGAAAAGTTAAGGTGATATCACCTGGTGATATCCAGTATCGCCACCTGGCGATAGCTCGCAGAACAATTACCACATGATCTCCACGACGTTCAGTTAACATCGATAACGCACAGCGATATCGATATCGCTCAAGCGATAACACACGATTGGCCACGTCTGATTCATCCCGCAGAAGTTTCGAATCATGGGAAAGGTAGCAGCCGGATAGGATATCGCTGGCAGGCAATATCGTCAATATATATATATGAATCATTTTTGTGTGGATATTACTACTTTCAGATTCTAGAGTGTTCCTTCCCGCGCATCCTATCTAGAGAGCTCAAGCATCCAAAAAAACTTCATCTTCCCAAGAAGGTTCAAGAACGAAAGAGCGATGATTTGTATGCTGCATCTCAAGCAACCGTAGCAAGCATTCGTCGACACCTCCAGTGTTTCATTTAGATGAAGTTTTCGTTCTGAAAGTTATTCATTGCAATTCTTTATTTCTTCATTGTAATCGATAGAGGAAATCGTCATCTTATGCGTGGCGTCTAGGTCCGTGCGTGGCTTAGGAGAAAATCGTCGTCTTGTGCGTGACGTCTAGGTCCTTGTGTGACTTAGGGAGTACTTGTCTCCTTGTGTGCTGCGACTAGATCGTGGTGAGATCTAGGGGTGGCTAGTAACAAGATCTAGAGAAAGATATGTTATAGCCGGCCGGTTCTTGGTAGAAGGACCGGTGAAATCAAATGAAATTTATTTTTCATAGCCTTGATCTCTAGCTTTATAGAGAATCTTTGTATTTTGTTTGCAATATTGTTAAATAAATTATAGTCATTTGTGTTCTTCTGATTTACTAAATATTCGTAATTGATTAGGAGAAATTTGCTTTTGATTTCTGTTATTATTTCACTCAGAAAAATAGACAGAGAAAAATTTAGTGTTAACCTTTATTCTCCCCCCTCTAAGGGCGCCTCACGATCCAATAAGCGAAAATTTTGCAAAGGTTTGTAGAAAAGTCAAATAAAACATTTAGACTAATATCGCATAACTGACTTATAGAAATCAAATTGTGTTTTAAATATTTCACATACAAAACATTTGATATAGTAAATGAATTGTTACCTACTACTCCAATGTCAATGATCTTTCTTTTACCGTTGTCGTCAAAAGTAACTACTCCACCTTTCTTCATTTCTAGGCTAAAAAACTTTGATTTGTTGCCGGTCAAGTTCTTAGAACATCCTAAGTCCAAGTACCACACATATTCCTTGTCCTTAGCCTGGCAACACACATAGAAAGAGAATGAGAGTAATGATCTGGTTATCCAAGTGGTGCCTCCCAAAGAATATGTCGACGCCTTAGGTACCTAGATTTGTTTAACAAAACAGTGGTCTGTCTTCCTACAAGTGTGAGTGGTGTGGCCAAATTTATTACATTTGGCACACGTGATAAACAGGGTTGAAGAATTTTTCAAAATATTTTGAGAATTCTTGCTGGAAGTCATAGTAATAGCAGGTTTAAAGTTTATCTGAAAAAGTTGATTCTTTCAACTTTTTTACTATCACCGACGATAGTGGCTATCGCAGGGCGTTAGATTCCAGGAGCGTATCTGAGTCTAAATTTTGCCGAATCATAACATTGATTTGCCAAAATCATATCCAGTGATTTTCGGCCCACTCCAAACTTTTTAATGGCCATTTCTAAATCACGAACTCGGGCTTTTAAGGTGGTGTTTTCAACGACTAATGTACTGCACCAGTTTGCAAAGGTCTTTTTACTACCTTCTACTTGAGATTGAGAAAATTTTAGAAATCTTCCTAACTCCCTGTTTTCCTTTGTAAGGGAATTAACACGAAATCGGGACTTAGCAAGATCCTTTTCTAGTTCTAGTATCATTGTCAAAGAGTGATAGTCCTCTTGACAAGTCATTTTCTCCTTCCCAAGTACTTTTAGTTCAGTGGTTAGTTTTTTTATTTTCTTTTAACAAAACGTTAATTTCGGATTTGAGCAACTTAATTTCATTTAAGCTTTTGTCAAAATAATTATAAGTTTTTAGAAATTCAGAATATAAATCATCATATGTTGAAGGAGATACCTCAGTGTCTCTTTGGACACTGTACTCGTCATCAGATGATGAGAAGCTCTTTCCCATCAAACACATAGTGGCCTCCTCATTAGTTTCTGAACTTGATTTGCTCGAATCCTCAGATGTGACATCATCCCAAGTTTCAGCCTTCAGAACTTTATTCTTATCCTTCTTCTTGTGCCTCCAAGTGAACTGAGATTTTCAAAAGATCATCCGCAAGATTTGGTCATTGGAGAACTATCAAAAGGGGTAAGTACTCGTTCATCTTTACATAATTTATTTTCAAACCTTTGTTTTATATCTGATATATAATCAAAAGATGTGCAAACCGCTTTAAATGATGATTCTTGATTTTTTAGCTATAAATGAAAAGCTTAGTCAATTTGAACGTAATAAGGTTTTGAAACTTATAGAAAGACCTTCAAATCATCCTGTTGTGGGTGTAAAGTGGATTTAAAAATAAATGGATAGTGAATCTAGGGTCACTAGAAACAAAGCTAGGCTAGTTGCAAAAAAATATTCTCAAATTGAGGGGATAGATTTTGATGAAACTTTTGCACCCGTCGCACATTTAGAAGCAGTTAGAATTTTTCTTGTATTTGCTACGTTTAAAAGATTTAAATTGTTTCAAATGGATGTAAAAACTGTTTTTTGACGGATATATTAAGAAAGAGGTATATGTAGAACAACCTCCAGGCTTTGAAAATTAAAAAATTTCCTGATCATGTATATAAATTAGAAAAGATCATTTATGATTTAAATCAAGCACCCCGAGCATGGTATGATAGATTGACTTCATATTTGTTAAAGAATAATTACAAAATGGATAATGCTGATGGTACCCTTTTCATTAAGCATGTTCATGATGATTTAATAGTTTTACAAATTTATGCTGATGACATTATTTTTGGAGTCACCAATGAACAATTATGTGATAGTGTAGTAAGAATTATGAAGAATGAATTTGTAATAAGCATGATAGGAGAACTTACTTATTTTCTTGATTTTCAAATTACACAAACACATGATGGTATTTTTATTTGTCAATCTAAATATATTCATGATGTTTTAAAAAGATTTGGATTTGAAATTCTAAAGCAGGCAAATACTCCTATGAGTATTTCTTTGAAACTAGGAAAAGATAGAAGTGGAATATCTATTGATCAGACATTATATAGAGGGATGATAAGATCACTTTTATATTTAACCGTATCTAGACCTGATATTATGTTTGATGTTTGTTTATGTGCTAGATTTCAGACAAATCCTAAAAAATCACATTTAAAAGCGGTTAAACGTATTTTTAGATATCTGGTTGGTACTTCTAAAATAGGTTTGTGGTATTCACATAACAATACTTTCATTTTGCATGGTTATTCTGATTCAGATTATGCTGGATGTTCTTTAATTCGTAAGAGCACTAGTGACACTTGTCACTTTCTAAGCCCATCACTTATTTCGTGCTCTTGTAGAAAACATAATTCGGTTACCCTATCCACCACCGAGGCTGAATACATCGCACTAGGTAGTTGTTGTGCATAAGCTCATTGAATGAAACAAACATTAGAAGACTTTGGAATAAATCACGAGACTATGGAATTAAGGTGTGACAATAAAAGTGCAATTGATTTAACTAATAATCTGGTTCATCACTTTAGATCTAAACATATAGATGCTCGTCATTATTTCATTAGAGAGCATATAAAACAAAATTCAGTAAAACTTAATTTTATAAGCACAGATTCGCGGTTTGCGAATATTTTTACAAAACCACTTTCAGATTCTTGTTTTTCAATGCTATGACTAGAATTAGGAATCCTAGATATTTCAAGCTGATGAATTAACATAAATATTATGACAACAAAAATTTTAATTCAAAAAAAAATAATTAACAAAAATTAAGATTAAAATAACAAGCATATTTCATCATAATTGTACTAAACAACACTCAAAAATGTCGCATCATAGTCTATTAAAATTATTACAATACTTGTTCATCACAGAAATATGAAATAAAATGAAAAGTACTATCGCCTGGCGATACTAGGTGTCACCTGATAATACTGGGTGTCGCTTGGCGATATCTTCCAAGAGTTGTATTCTGCTAGAAATCTCAGAAGTCTTTGTTGTCCCCAATATTGGTTTCTTCCTGGTCTTCAGTCGAGCTCTGACCGCTACTTCTAGTTCGGCGAGGTCGGCGCATTGATTATCGTGGAGACTTCATTACCGGATTTTCCCACTCTGCCGCCTCTGTTTGAGTTGGTTTTAGCTTGAGACTCTTTGTCAGAAATTTGATAAATTTTTGCATTCCAGTATGGTGTTTCTTTACTTCTCCTTTATGCCCCTCGAATGACTCTCACAAGTCATCCAATCCCTTTAGTAGTGATCCACCTCTTGGTAGTGGTGGATTTCTAATAGTTGATGAAGGTTCACTACTACGTATGGATCCACCTTGTGACGTACGAGCACTAGTCTGTGAGGTACCCATATGGAAAACCGTAGGTGCATAGTCGTCAAAGTAAAATTCCTGGTCGATCCAACTGTATTTCTTATATAGTATTCATTGGATGATTGCACCCATTGGTGGTGTGTTGAGTTTTTTCCACATTGGATTCTTAAGTCTATACATGTACCGAATAATGAATAAAATCAAGTCTGTCACGTCAAACGGCTCCCTCTCCAGGATCATATATGTCACATAACTCAATTGAGCCGTTATTTTTCTGGTGTCCCCGGATTTGAGCATAATCATATGTCTCAAAATATCCCGCACTAAATGTGCATCCAAGGTGAGTGTGGTCGTGGACTGGATTAGGTTTTTCATGTAATTTCCTTGTAAAATCATGTTCAACAGAGTCCAATCTCTATCTTTCCTGTAGTTTTCAACTACATCAAGTACATAGTCCCGTTCTATGAGCCCAAACTCATCTCTTAAATCATGATGAGTTATTTCAACAGTTTGTCCTTGGATTTTAGATCTCACTCCGCCATTCAATTCAGTAAAATTTGGATCTCTTAAGTGGTTGTAAAATTCTTTAATTAACACTGAAGAAAACATGTCTGACAGTATAACTGACATTATACCTGTCATTGCCAATAGATCGTGTATGTGTGCATGACGGATTTGATCAAATTCAATAACTTTCCCCACACCAATGTTTGCATTCTCGATCCCAGGAAATGTTTTATATGCGGAGTGTGTATCACTGCTTGTGCTCCTCCTGGCCTTAGAACTTGAAGCCATACCTGAAAACAGTAATAAAACATAATTTTAGAAACTGCAACAATATCGTCAGACGATAGTGACTATTGTCAGCCGATATCCAAAATCATTCATTTCACTGTTTTAACATGCACTCTCTCAAATCAGCATTCATACTTCCTAGATATTCAACCTAAATCAATTATTCACGATTTGACTTGACAAATTTTACAAAACAAATTTTTTACTCCTATTCATCATCTTATTCTCCAAAATTTCATTTTTGTTAAGCAATCCACCATGAAAGGTCTACATCTATGCTTTTATATACTTCATCTTCCTCGATCTAAGGTTCCACTTCACCTATTTCATGGATCTATGCCTTCTTCACCCAAAACTATAACTTTAAAGCTCGTGCCTAAGTCTAGCAAAATCAACCTACAATCTGAAATTTTCTCACCTAAAATTTCATGAAATTTTCCCTCAAACCATTTGGATATACAAATCATAAAGAAAGGAGATTAAATTTCCATGACCATACCTTGATTTGTGGTTTTTGCCGCCGTCCAGGACGTTTTTCGCTCAGGGGTTTCAGGAGGAAATGACCTAACTGATGCTTCCTTTTAGATATGGCGGTCATTTATATTTTAGCGCTATCGCTGATCGGCGATATCTGATATCGCCTGCTAATATCCAAAAAATTACGAACCTACCCTCACTGATCAGATCTCCATTTTTATTTACTTAGCACTATTCTTTTTGTCCACAAAGTCTTCTTCTATCTTGTTTAGACATTGTACAATGTATATTCTATTAAATTGGGTCACCTCAAACATTGTGTCATATTCAAACTTTTATTATTATTTTGTATATACAACTCTCCTAGTGTATTGTAATTGAGAAATTGTTTTCGCATGTCTCTAAGTATGAAAAATATTTTATTTATGATAATGCTCTCTCACACACAATTGCAAAAATTTTCATATGTATTTACCATTATTGCCTAAGTGAATTGTGAGTTTTCAACCATAACCACTAAAAAGTCATGATAAAACTCTTGCTTTGTCTTTGTTTTCTTTGCACAATTCATATTTGCTTATCATATATTGCCGCACAAGTGAATTTGGAATCATATGTCATGCTAAAATGAAAAATACAAAAAAGCCAAAAAAAAAACAACAACAAAAAATAAAAAAAAGGCTGACAAGGAATGTCTAACAAGCACTACTCACCCACCTGATAAGTCTTCATAAGTATTATGAGATTGAGCACATTGGACATAATTATAAAGTATCTTGTGTAATCTTTATATGCCTATTCATTTAATATTTGTGCTCTAAATTCTTGGGTACAAGTATGGTTAATTGTGTATATTTCTTGGTTAGGTTTTTTAACATTTCCGTGTTCATGTACGTTTTAAGTTTCTACATATGAAATTTTCCTCTAACTTTCACTTGTACATTGCATTATCATCTCTAACATTTCTTCTCATGAGAATTGGATTGTAAATGATTCTAATTATGTTCAATAGTGTATATAACTATGATATAACTATATGAATTCACCAATGTTCGTGTTCACTCACACTCATCGTCTCAAATACATTGTTTCACATGTACTACACTTGTTTTTTTACTTCGTGATATTGGCCTATTTTGCTTCCGCATACCCTCTCTACACTTGTTTCTTGTGTTATACTTTACCATTTTATCTATTTTTGATCCCAAATTTTGTTCTCACATTTCTTTTGATAATACCAAAAGGGGGAGAAATTTCTGAGAAATCATTTATTCGGTTTAAACCTTTCAGTCAGTTCACTTTAACACCAACACCAACATTTTACTTCAATACAAATTACACAGCTCTATTTAGGGGGAGTACACATGTAGAGGAAGTGTAACATCCAAGCGCAGTTTTGTGCACATACAAATGCATAGTCTTGCTCATCACATTTACTAACACGTTATAGGTCATTCATGATTTCTTTCTAAGTGAATTTGTTGTTATCAAAAGGAGAGATTGTTGGAGCATACGTTCCACGCTTTTTTGTTTGCTAATAACAAATCTTGTTTGTATTTGATTATCGTGTGTTTATGATGTGCAGATATAACATGTCTAACACTCAAATCATTTTTGGCTTGGATTCAGGAGTGCAAAGAAAAGTTAAGGTGATATTGCCTGCAATATGCAGTATCGCCACCTGGCGATAGCTCGCGGAATAGTTACCGCATAATCTCCACGACATTCAGTTAACATCGATATCGCCCGACGATATCGATATCGCCCGGTGATATCGATATCGCTCAAGCAATAGCGCACGATTGGCCATGACCGATTCATCCCGCAAAAGTTTCGAATCATGAGACACGTGGCAGCCAGATACGATATCACTGGCATGCGATATCTAGTATCGAAAGCGATATCATCAAAATATATATACGACTCATTTTTTGTGGAGATTACGAATTTCAGATTCTGGAGTGTTCCTTCCAGTGCATCCCGTCTAGAGAGCTCAAGCATCCAGAAAAACTCCATCTTCCTAAGAAGGTTCAAGAACGAAAGAGCCACGATTTGTACGCAACATCTCAAGCAACCGTAACAAGCATTCGTCGACACCTTCAGTGTCTCATTTAGAGAGAGTTTTCATTCTGAAAGTTATTCATTGTAATTCTTTATTTATTCATTATAATCGATAGAGAAAATCGCCGCATTGTGCATGACATCTAGGTCCGTGTGTGGCTTAGGAGAAAATCGTCGCCTTCTGCATGACGTCTAGGTCCTTGTGTGACTTAGGGAGTTCTCTCCGCCTTGTGTGTTGCAACTAGATCGTGATGAGATTTAGGGGGAGGCTAGTAGCAAGATCTAGGGAGAGATACACTATAGCCGGCCGGTTCTTGGTAGGACCGGTGAAATCAATAGGAGTTTATTTTTCATAGCCTTGATCTCTAGCATTATAGATAATCTTTGTACTTTGTTTGCAATATTTTAAAATAAACTATAGTCATTCATGTTTTTTTGATTTACTAAGTATTTATAATTGATTAGGAGAAATTTGATTTTGATTTCTGTTATTATTTCACTCAGAAAAATAGACTAAAAGAAAAATTTAGTGTTAACCCTTAACCACCCCCCTCTAAGGTCGCCTCACGATCCAATAGGGAGGAACACTACATGCATTACCAAACTAAAGTGTCAGTTGAGCTCCACATTTGTGATGAAGGACTTGGGAGCGGCGAAAACCATCATACAGATGCATATTCGAAGAGATAGAGGCTCCAAGCTGCTTTGGTTATCCCAAAAGAGATATATCAAGAAGGTGTTGCAGAGATTCAGTATGGATCAATCGAAGAAGGTGAGCACACCACTTGCAGCTCACTTTAGACTCACCGCTGTCAAGTGCCCGGACACACCTGAGGAGAAAGAGAAGATGCAGAAGGTCCCTTATACTTCTGTAGTTGATAGTCTCATGTATGTTATAGTGTGGACACTCCCTGATATAATGCACACTGTTGGGACTGTTAGTAGATTTCTCTCCAATCCCAGAGGATAACATTGGAGCGCTGTGTATTGGATTCTAGGATACCTACATGGGACATCAAACCTGACGTTAAGGTTCAGAGATAGTAAGACAAAGCTACTGACTATACTGATGTTGATATCGATGAAAATTTCGACTCCAGAAGATCGACTTTTAGGTACCTTATCTTGTTTGCAGGAGTAGCTGTGTCGTGGTAGTCTAGACTACAAAAGTACATCACCCTGTCTACTATAAAGGCAAAGTTTATTACAGTCACTGAGGCAGGGAAAGAGATTCTTTGGATGAAGCGTTTCATAAAGGAACTGAGTTTCACTCAAGAGTGTTACACACTCATATGTGACAGTCAGAGTGCAATTGATTTGGGGAAGAATCCCACCTTCCACTCGAAGTCCAAACATATTGACACATGATATCATTGGACACACGATACTTTAGAATAGAGAGAGCTGGATTTGCAGAAGATTCACACAGATGACAATAGAGCAGATATGCTTACGAAGACCGTATCAAGAGCGAAGTTCGAGCACTGCGTGAGTATTGTCGACATGGAAGTTCCCTCCACATAAAGCAAAGGGAGATTAGTTGTTGGGTACATGATGCAGGCTACCGAGACAACACACATCGTTTATCCGCTAACCCGTCACAACGTCCACAGGCAAACACACAAAACAAAATAAATCCAAGAGTACTCCGACCAAAGAGCGATCGAGAAGGGGTCGGGTTGGCTCCCAAAATCCGAATAAAGTTAATCCAAGAGTACTCCGACCAAAGAGCGATCGAGAAAGGGGTCGGGCTGGCTCCCAAATCCGTTCAAACAAAATTATTTTGGCTTGGAGGCAACCGAGCGGCTTGAGCGATGCAGCGAAGTTCTAAGTTTCCTAAATCACACCAAGAGTTCTCCACCCAATCGACACGAAAGTAGAAGAAATCACTCAAGGAGGGAGGAAGAATTTCGTTACCCAAAACGATGTAGAAGGAGGCGTAGGGAACACGCCCACGGAATCACTACTGTGCCCACGAGCGGAGTAAGAGGCGCGATCCACTGGAGTTCACACCGAGGAGGGATTTCCCAGGGGTGGAAGAACACCAGGTAGGCGGCGGTTTGGAGACCACGGAGCGGGCAGCCGCGCGGAGGTGGCGTGGATGCAGCAACTCGGACTGGTGGGTGGGGGGGGGGGGGGTGGCCGGACCCACTCCGACGTCGAGGGGGGGGGGGGGGGGGGTGAATAACACGCCGAGCGGAGCGGGCAGCGCATCGTCGCACTGCACGGGATTCGGGCCGAGCCCTAGGGGAAAGAAGCACACAACTTGCAGTTTTTTTTTCTTGTCCAAATCTTCAATGCCAAATAAATCAAAGTTTTGGAGTATTTATACTCCCATAGGATTACAACCCTATCATAACACACTAGGTCTCATCTGGACCGTACAATTTAACATAGCCAACATGAAATTAAAATTAATTATAAAGTGCAGGACAACTAAAGTTCTCAAAGGATTAAGACGGTGGTGGCCGCGGACGCAGATTGTAGCGAACGTGGTTGCGGCGAATGTCCACGAGACGTCGTGCCGATTTGTCGTTGCGGCGCACATCTTTAAGTACAGGCGGTTCCGGATCATCATCATCATCCACGTCGGCTCCAACCGTGGCTCCATCAATTTCGGCTCCATCCGCCGTTGCTCCATCAATTCTCCCCCGCCCGAAAGCACTCGTCACCGATGAGTGGCCCGACAGGTACCGATGGAGGAGATCAGCATCCAAGCGGAGTAATTATGCCTCGGTCACCCACGAGTCGTCAGAGGTAGGGAGGTCGCGCCAATGGACTAGAAAGCAGCGCGTATCGCCCTCGTGGGAGGAGAGGACTTCATCTGCGTCAATCCTGTCAGGTAGGACAAGAGACTGGGGAAAACTGGGAAATGGATTAGTATGAACATCAGATAAAACAGTGCCGTCATCGACCAACGTAAATACAGTAGGATCCATGACTGTGTATCCCCACTCACTCCCAACCCCATGAGACGAAGTAGGGGAGACTCCCCAATCAGCCGGCAAATCCAAAACCACCGCATTGTTACCCAAGCATTTAATAATCTTGAAGGGACCGGCTCGCCTAGGGGCCAACTTTTTAATGGTGCCCAAAGGTAACCGCTCCGGAATTAAACAGACCAAAACTAGATCGTCAACATTAAAATTAGAAGGACGCCTATGTAAGTTGGCATGAGACCGATAAGAATCATATTGAATAGCTAACTTGTCTTGAATATGCTTGTGCAAATCATGAACGTGTTGGGTGAATGTTTGTGCAAAGTGGCTTGACTTATAAGTGGGCAGAAGTGGTACTAAATCAAGCGGCACGGGAGCCTTGTATCCATGCACAATTTCATTAGGCGATAACCCCATAGAGCGATTCTTAGAGTTGTTATATGCTAGTTGTGCATGTGGAAGGATCAGATCCCACGTGCCTTTGTGATCGCCCACAAGGCAACGTAGCAAAGAACCCAAACTTCTATTGACGACTTCCGTTTGGCCATCTGTTTGAGGGTGGTAGGCCGTCGAGAACAGGAGCTTGGTACCCATGAGTGTCCATAACGTCTTCCAAAAGTAACTCGTGAATTGAACGTCAGTACGTCACGATCCGAAACAATGGTCTTCGACACTCCCCTATGGCTAACGACCTCTTTGAAAAACAGCGTGGCGACGTGGGAGGCATCGTTAGGCTTGCTACAGGGAATAAAGTAGGCCATCTTGGAGAAGCGGTCTACCACCACTAGGATGGAGTCATGCCTCCGCATCGTAGGTGGCAGACCCAACATGAAATCCATACTAACATCCTCCCAAGGAATGAAATGGATCGGGAGGGGAGTATATAACCCCACATTGGTCTTGTTCCCCTTGGCTAATTGACACGTGCGACAACTTTTAATAATCTTAGTAAGGAGAGACTTAAGGTGTGGCCAATAGAATTTATCTTCAACTAACGTAATAGTTTTGTCGCGTCCAAAGTGACCTCCAAGACCACCTCCATGCAATTCCCAAACTATGAAGTCGCGAAGGGAAGAGCGCGGGATACACAGCTTAGAATGCCGAAAAAGATAACCATCCCGAAGGGAATACGCCGAAATGCTAGAGGGGGACGCGTCAAGGGTGGCTAGAAAGATATCCCTAAAGTCGGGGCAGTTCGCATACTCCTCTTTAATGCGTTCAAACCCTATGACCTTTACCTCCATCATGGTCAACAATAAAGAAACGTAGCTAAGAGCGTCAGCTACGCGGTTTTGGGTCCCCTTAAGGTGTTTCAGGACAAAGGTGTACTCTTGTAAGAATGATACCCATTTCGCGTGTCGGGGGCTGATTTTAGTTTGGGAATTTATAAAACGTAAGGCTTCGTGATCCGATAATAAAACAAACTCCTTGGGGAGGAGGTAGTGGCGCCAATAGTGCAGGCATCGGATCACGGCATAAAATTCCTGATCATAATTCAAGTAATTTAATTTAGGGCCGGAAAATTTCTCACTAAAATATCCCACCGGATGGCCCTCTTGGCTCAAGACTCCCCCAATGCCTACTCCGGACGCGTCACACGCAAGCTCAAAAACCAAACTAAAATCGGGTAGGCAAAGTACGGGTGCTTCCGTCATTTTATCCTTCACCAGTTGGAAGGCATGTGCCGCAGATTTCGTCCAAACAAACTCTCCCTTCTTTAGGCATTCGGTGATGAGAGCCATAATGCCACTAAAGTCTCTAATAAAACGGCGGTAGAAGGTAGCTAAACCATGGAAACTGCGCACGTCTCGGGTGGTGGACGGCTCGGGCCAATCCCGGATGGCTTGGACCTTTTTTGGGTCGACGTGGATGCCCTCTGAGCTGACAATATACCCCAAAATTCGACCAACCACACACTAAAGGTACATTTCTTGAGATTCAGATATAGGGTCTCCTTACAAAGGGTAGTGAATATGAGGCATAAATGAGACGCGTGATCAGCCAATGACGTACTATAGACTAAGATATCATCGAAGTACACAACAACAAATTGGCCCATGTATGGTCTGAAGATATGGGTCATCATGCGAGAAAACGTGTTGGGAGCGTTGGATAGCCCAAATGGCATGACCAACCATTCATACAGCCCATCTTTTGACTTGAAAGCTGTCTTCCATTCGTCCCCTTCCTGAATCCAAATCTGGTGGTAGCCACTCCTAAGATCCAACTTCGAAAAAATCGTGGCTCCCGCTAACATATCCAATAAGTCATCTAACCGGGGAATAGGGAAACAGTACTTTACTGTGATCTTGTTGATAGCACAGCTATCAACGCACATCCTCCACGTCCCATCCTTCTTGGGGGCAAGCAAGGCTGGAACCGCACACGGGCTCACGCTATGTCTAATGAATCCCTTCAGCAGAAGGCCAGAGATCTGGGCTTGTAATTCTTGGTGGGCGGCGGGGTTCAGACGGTAATGAGGGAGGTTCGGTAGGGATGAATCCGGAACCAAATCTATGGTGTGCTGAATATCACGCACCGGGGGCAACTTCGAAGGTAATTCGTCCGGGTAGACGTCCTTATACTCTTCCAACAGCTCCCTCAACTCAACGGGAATATTCCCAAAGTCAACAGTCTCATTCGTGGCCAACAAGCAAACTAGCGCATGCATAACTCCGCCAACAAATGACTCCCGAGTGAATTCTTGCCTTCCTTACAAACTCAACGTCTTCCGCTCAACCGGAAGGGTAGTGTCCTTCGAGGAGCTAGTCGGTTCCTTGGGTGGAGTAGGTTTTATAGTGACCTTCTTCCCCTTGTGTTGAAACTCGTACGTGTTGGCTCGCCCATGATGAGTAACGTCTCGATCATAAATCCATGGGTGTCCCAAAAGGACATGACACGCATCCATAGGGATGACATTACACCATATTTGATCCGAATAAGACTTGACCGTAACGGGAACTAAACACCTCTTGGTGACCGGTAGGGACATCTTATTTATCCAAGCTACCTGATAGGGTGTAGGGTGGGGCTCCGTAACTAATGACATACAAGAAATCGCAGCTTCAGAAACTACGTTCATGCAGCTACCACTGTCTATAATCAACTTGCATAATTTCTCGCCACTCTTGAATATTAAGGAGAAGATGTTGGTCCGATTCCAATCATCTAGGGAGCGAGGTGTAGTGAGTATACAACGCATGACCATCAGATGTGATTCGTCCTCCAGATCACTAGGTACGCCATCTAAGTCGGACTCATCCGTAGCCTCATAGACATAATCAGGTCCATCTTTCGTAGGCTCCACTAGTGCTAATGTCTGAGTTTTGGTGGGGCACTCGAAGGCATAGTGGCTGGTTACTCCGCACTGATAACACGTAGCCTTGTCTTTACTAATTTTCCCTACGGGAATGCGTTCCCCGGTCAGGTTTCTAGCATCTCTAGCGGTGTTGAGGTATTAGACCGGGCGGCCTTGCGGTCTTGTCTGACGGTTTGTTGACTGCGCGGTCTGGCGGTCTCTCTCAGCAGCCTGGAGACCGGGCAGTCTATCGGTCTCATATTGCGACTTGTTCTTATTCCGCTGGAGTTGCTGAGCGGTTAACCCATCTGTCTAACCGCGCGGCCTGTGCGGTCTCTGTAAATTCTAGCCGCTCAGCCCTGTACATGTTTAGTCCCACATTGTTTGTTTGTACTCTCTCATATCTCCTCCATTCTATAAAAGGGAGATCATACCTTTGTAAATGATATCTTTTTTGGATAATAAAATTTCAATTATTCAAATTTCTGTCCATTTCTTAGCTACTTATTCGCCGCTTTTACATGGTATCAGAGGACTCGGTCCTTTACACCTGAGTACGCTCTCTCTGATCTCGCGGCCTCTTCTTTCTTCTCCGCAGCCTGTTTTCGCGGCTTGATTTCTCTTCTGCCCACTGCTCTTGTTCGCGCGGCTTGTCCCTTCCCGCGACCTCCTCTCGCGGCCTGTCTCTTTCCGCGGCCTGTCTTCACGGCTTGGTTCCTTTGCTTTCTCTTCTCTTCTGTTCGCTTGGACTCTTTCAGTTCGCGCGACCTCTTCCCTGCACTTTGGTCTGCTTCCTGGCCGCTGGTATTCTGCCACCGTGTCGCTGCAGCTTCTTCTCTTCAGCCCGCTGCGGTTTCATCCTTGTTCGCTGCGGTTTCTTTCTTGTGTCCCGGCCTCCTCCTTAGGTCGTGCGGCTTGCTCTCCGTTTTTTCTCTCCCGTGGTCTATCTTCTTCTCGCGCGGTTTCCTGTCTTCTCTATGGCTACTTCCGGTCTCTCCACTCTCGTTATCTCTACATCCACCGCTCATGCCGCTCCTGCTCCTCCTACTCCTTCGGGAAACCTTGACACGCTTTCTAAGCTTGTAGGTTCCAACTATCCCGATTGGAGCATTTCTTTCACCTTTCTTCTTCTCTCACAGCGCAAGCGTCATCACCTCACCGATGACCATCCTCCTCGTACCTCTCCTGAATTTGATGACTGGGATGCGAGTGATGCCCTTGTCCGCACTTGGCTGGCCAACAGCCTTTCTGATGAGTGCCTTCCCGTCATTCGGCATGATGAGACGGTCAAGGCCGCCTGGCTTCACCTAGCTGCTCTTTATTCGAAGGGGGGCCAGACGTCCCGCATTTATACTCTCTTTGCGGACCTCTTCGCCCGCCCTTCCATGTCTCCTGCTGCGGCTTATCAGCAGGTTCAGGCTCTTGGCGCAGAGATCCTCCAGAATCGCTCCTTCTCCGCGGACTTGGCCCAATAACACAAACACTTCCAGGAACTCCTGGTTGTTTGTTATCTTCTCCGTCTTCCCGATTCCTATGATATGATCTGCCAGCAGATCCTGGGTGAGGCGGAATCTCCTACTTTGGATGCCACCGCAGCTCGCATTGCCGCTGTTACTTCGCTGCTCCAGCGGCCTCTATTGGTCTCCCCCCCTTCCCAGGACTCGTTTGCTCACCAAGCTCAGAAGGGGGGACCTAGTGGCCGCGGCCACTCCAGCGGACGAGGTTCGTCCATGTTCCTCTGCTCTCACTGTGGTCGTACCGGCCATTCTGTTGACCGCTGCTGGCAGAAACATCCTCATCTTTGCCCTTCCGGTGATGCTCCTTCTTCGGCCTCTGCCTCCTCTCGGCCGTCTGCCTCTGTGGCCACGACTTCAGGTAGTGCCCACGTCGTTACCCAAGGTAAATGGATGATTGACTCCAGTGCTACAAATCATATGACTGGCAACCCTCATTGCTTCTCCCGTCTTGAGACGCATGACCGCTTGCCCCCGGTTTGTGTGGCGGATGGTTCACCATCCACGGTTCATGGGACGGGCATGGTTCAACTCACCCCATCGCTTTGCTTGGAGGACACTCTCTATGTCCCGAAGTTCCCGTGCAATTTATTATCTGTTACTACTTTATGCCGGCAACTTCATTGCTCCGTCTTATTCACTCCAACTGCTTGTTCTTTTCAGGACCCGAGGACCCAGCGGACGATTGCTACTGGGACTGAGAGCGGCGGACTCTATTTCCTCGACAACGTTTCCCCTCTGTCCGCCTACTCCTCCTCTACAGATCTGCTTCAATGGCATCTTCGCCTTGGACATCCTCCTCCTCGGATTCTTCGACAGCTTCTGCCTCACTTACCTCCTACCAGTTCTCCGCTCAACTGTGATGCGTGTCAGTTTGGCAAACATCATCGCTCCTCCTTCCCCCCGAAGCAAGGCCGTCGCTCCTCTCGCCCGTTTGATCTCATTCATTCTGATGTCTGGGGTCCTGCTCCTACCCTCACCGTTGGTCGGGGTAGTTCCTACTTTGTAACTTTTATAGATGATTTTTCTCGATGTACCTGAGTGTATATATTAAAAGATCGCTCTGAACTCTTTTCTGTCTGGCACTCCTTTTATTTTATGATTAAGACTCACTTTGACATGTCTATTAAAGTTTTACGCTCTGATAATGCTAAGGAATATCTTAGCCATGAATTCTCCTCTTTCTTTCGGCAACATGGTCTTCTTCATCAAACCACCTGTGTTTACACCTCCCAGCAGAATGGGGTGGCGGAGCGTAAAAACCATCACCTCCTTGATGTCGCTCGCACTCTCATGACGCAAATGCACGTACCCCGCTCCTACTGGGGCTACGCTGTGCTCCTCGCCTGCTATCTCATCAATCGTCTTCCCTCCACGGTTCTCCACGGCCAGACCCCCTTCTCCATTCTCTACCCCCGCAAGGAACCTTTTCCTCTCCCTCTTCGTGTCTTTGGGTGTACGGCTTTTGTTCACGCCCCATCCGCTACCCGCAACAAGTTTTTCCCCCGTTCTACCAAGTGTGTCTTTTTGGGGTACTCTACCACTCAAAAGGCTATTGCTGTTTTGAACCCGTTTTGCGGAGATAATTTGTCTCCGCAGACGTGACATTCTTCGAGAATGCTTCCTACTTCTCTCCTGACTCCTCTCTTCCTCATGCTGTCTCTGCTTCTCCACCTCCTCTCCACGTTCCTTCTACGCCTCTTGACGTCTCCACCTTTCCCACATCTCCTCCTCCGTCTCCTTCCCTGTCCGTCTCACCCCCTACCCCTCCTCCCTCTTCTCCGCGGCCGTCTCTCTCTAGTCCCGGGCCAGCCTTCTCCGCCACGGACGCTCCGGTCGCTGAGGCTCCTATCGACCTGGATCTTCCCATTGCTCTTCGCAAAGGGGTGCGGGCGTGTACTCAACACCCGCTTGCGGCAGTTGTTTCCTATGATCGGCTTTCCCCTTCTCGCAGGTGTTTTGCCTTGGCTATCTCCGGTTCTTTGACTCCCCGCAACTACCAGGAGGCTCTTGCTATCCCTCATTGGAAGTTTGTCATGGATGAGGAGATGGTTACTCTTACTGAACGGGATACCTGGACCCTTGTTCCTCCTCCCGTGGGTACTGATGTGGTTGGCTGTCACTGGGTCTTTGTTGTGAAATTTCGCCCCGATTGCACTGTGGATCGCTACAAGGCCCGGCTGGTGGCCAAAGGCTTCACTCAGACTTACAACGTTTATTACTTTGACACCTTCTCTCCGGTTGCTCGCCTCAGCACCATCCGGGTTCTTCTCTCTGTGGCTGTTAACCGGGATTGGGCTATTTCCCAGCTTGATGTCAAGAATGCCTTTCTCTATGGCGATCTTCAGGAGGACGTCTACATGGAGCAACCTCCTGGGTATGTTGCTCAGGGGGAGACACGCGTATGCCGTTTGAAGAAGGCCATTTATGGCCTAAAGCAGAGCCCTCGGGCGTGGTTCGACAAGTTCAGTGGTATTGTGGCTGTCATCGGCTTTACAAGGAGTTCGACCGATCACTCTTTATTCATTTGCAAAACGGCCTCGGGACTGGTAGTTTTGGCAGTGTATGTGGATGATATTCTTCTTACCGGCGATGACCAAGCTGGGGTGGACTTGACGAAGAAACACCTCCGTCAACACCTAGTCACGAAGGATATGAGCTCCCCGAAATACTTTTTGGGAATAGAAATCTCTCGGAAGCGTGACTCGTTGGTTCTCTCCCAACGGAAGTATGCCCTTGATCTTCTAAAAGAGGCAGTATTGACAGGTGCCAAACCAGCTCGGTTTCCCATGGCTATTGGAGAAGACAAAACGTGGACGGATGACTCGCCTCTTCTATCTGATGTCACAAGGTACAGACGATTGGTGGGCAAACTCATCTATCTCACAGTGACCAGACCCGACATCTCCTATGCTGTAGGCAAGGTCAGTCAGTTTATGCAAGCTCCCAGGGAGTGCCATCTTCAATCTGCCTTGAAGATTTTAGAGTATGTCAAAGCAGCACCGGGCAAAGGGCTAATCATTCAGAAGAATGGTCATCTGAGGGTTGAAGCCTACTCAGATTCAAGCTATGCGGATGATAAAGGCGATCGTAAGTACACATCAGGTTTTTGTACGTTTGTTGGAGGAAACCTTGTGAGTTGGAAGAGCAAGAAACAGTCTGTTGTCTCCACATCCAGTGCAGAAGCCGAATACCGGAGTATGGCGTCAACCACGTGTGAGTTAAAGTGGTTGCGGGCTCTCATGCTTGACCTAGGAGAGGTCTATGACTATCCTCTTCCGATGTTCTGTGACAACAAGGCTGCTATATACATATCCAAAAATCCGGTCTTCTATGAGAGAACAAAGCATATAGAGGTTGACTGCCACTTCAATCGGGAGGAGATTTTGAAAAAAACAGATTTGTACTCCGTTTTTCACCTCTGACAAAGAATTGACGGATATCTTCACAAAACCGGTCTCTACTTACTTCTTCCTCATTTGTGACAAGCTGGGCATGATTGATATCTATGCTCCAGCTTGAGGGGGAGTGTTGAAGTATTAGACCAGGCGGCCTTGCGGTCTTATTTGACGGTTTGTTGACTGCGCCGTCTGGCGGTCTCTCTCAGCAGCCTGGAGACCAGGCAGTCTATCGGTCTCATATTGCGGCTTGTTCTTATTCTGCTGGAGTTGCCGAGCGGTTAACCCATCTGTCTAACCGCGCGGCCTGTGCGGTCTCTGTAAATTCTAGCCGCTCAGCCCTGTACATGTTTAGTCCCACATTGTTTGTTTGTACTCTCTCATATCTCCTCCATTCTATAAAAGGGAGGTCATACCTTTGTAAATGATATTTTTTTTGGATAATAAAATTTCAATTATTCAAATTTCTGTCCATTTCTTAGCTACTTATTCGCCGCTTTTACAAGCGGTAATGACAACGTTGGAAGAATCCTTAGTTTTAAACTTACCCTTATCCTTTTAGGTGGTGGTGGAGGTGGTGGCTGTGGCCTTGCCCTTATAGGAGCTATGTTTGGACTTGGACTTCGAGGCGATGTGCTTCTTGATGTCAAGGGCGACACTAAATGTAGTGTTTAGGTCCGTATGGCCGTAACGCAACAGTTTTTTTTGGATATCGTAACTCAGACCCTTACAGAACCTAGATAAGGTGACCTCAGGCATCTCCTGGACCTCACAACGGACCATCTTGTCCTTCAGTTAGCCCATATATTCGACGACGGATCGATCACCTTAGCGAAGGGATGCCAAATCATCAAACATCTGGGTGTGATGATAAGCGGGGACATACTGGTCTTTCAAGAGATTTTTCATTACGTCCCAACCGATTGGAGGGACACCGCCAACGGTTCCCAAGCGTCGCTCCTCATTTAGCCAAAATATTTTGGCCCTCCCCGTTAGCTTCATCCGTGCTACTTGGACCTTTTGTGGGTCCGTCAAGTGATGCCACTCGTAATAACACTCCATGTCTAACACCCAATTCAGGAAGACTTGGGGCTCTCCTAGACCGTCGTAGGTGGGTGCATTAATCTTAATGGTGCGGGTAAGGTCGACTTCCTGTTCAGGACGTCGATATTGTGGACGGGCACGTGGAGACAAGTCATCCCGGTTGTCATCTCATGGTGGAGGTGGTGACGGTTGGGTGGCCTATAACCTCTAGGCGGTGAGGGGGTTCGGTTGGCCAAAAGTTGAGCCATCATTTCCCGAAGTTCCCCCAATTGTTGAGTCATTTCAAAACGAAGTTCATCCACCGAAGTGGGGTTTTGATTTGGGTGTCGTTCCTCGGCCATACTTGACGAGGATGTGTGATACTCGTGTCCGGAGTTAGTGTGATACTCGTGACCGGATCTAGTGGGCATGCGAAGCGTGAAAAATAGTTTTTACAGCCAAAATATATATATATATATATATATATATATATATATATATCTTTTTTTTTTTGAAAATTAGAAAATACTTTTGTGCGCTAGAGACCTAGGGCGGATCGGGCCAAATTAGAAAATTTGGCAAACCTCGCTTTGATACCAAAAATGATGCAGGCTACCGAGACAACACACGTCGTTTATCCGCTAACCCGTCACAACATCCACAGGCAAACACACAAAACAAAATAAATCCAAGAGTACTCCGACCAAAGAGCGATCGAGAAGGGGTCGGGTTGGCTCCCAAAATCCGAATAAAGTTAATCCAAGAGTACTCCGAACAAAGAGCGATCGAGAAAGGGGCCGGGTTGGCTCCCAAATCTGTTCAAACAAAATTATTTTGGCTTGGAGGCAACCGAGCGGCTTGAGCGGTGCAGCGAAGTTCTAAGTTTCCGAAATCACACCAAGAGTTCTCCACCCAATCGACACAAAAGTAGAAGAAATCACTCAAGGAGGGAGGAAGAAGTTCGTTACCCAAAATGATGTAGAAGGAGGCGTAGGGAACACGCCCACGAAATCACTACTATGCTCACGAGCGGAGGAAGAGGCGCGATCCACTGGAGTTCACACCGAGGAGGGATTTCCCAGGGGTGGAATAACACCGGGTAGGCGGCGGTTTGGAGACCACGTGTTGGATCTCTAGTTTGATTTGGGCTAGGTTAACTAAATTAGGATCTTGTGACCAATCATGTATAGTCAGGGTCATAGTTGTATCCTAGAATTTAGGCCAAGTCCTTAGTTTCAACATCTTATGGACCAGCCATCATCAGACTGCCAGAGACTTCAAAGACTTAGAGATTTCAAAGACTCAGTAAAATGAGTTCGACGTTCGTCGAACTCAGGTCGACGAATGTCGTGCTCAGCTCGACGATCTCAGAGATAATTCTCTGAGCTGAGCTCGACAAAATTGATTCTCAGGTCGACGATCCTTGGACTCTACCTTCAGCATTCTAAGTCCAGACTTTATTCTCTAGACTCAGGTCGACGAACTTAGTTCTCTGGTCGACGATTTCTGGATTCTCTACTTCAACTTATTATTTCAGAAGTTTCTCAATTTTTCTAAGTCCAGAATCATCTTCAGTCGACGAATTCAAGATTTTCAGCTCGACGAACCTTGACCACTTTGGTTAAAGTTATCCAGCAGCAGTTAGTGGTCCTCAGTTCGACGAAAACATATTCTCAGGTCGACGATTTCTGGATACTTCACTTCAACACTTCATTCCAGAAGCATCTGAAATATTCTAAGTCCAGAAATACTTTGCTGAACTTCGGTCGACGAAACCAGTTATCAGCTTGACGAACTCCATACACAGAATTGTCAAAGTTTCTAATCAATGCAGTTCTACTCTCTGCTCGACGATCTTGGAACTCAGCTTGACGAACAGAAGCCATCTGATCGACGAACACAACTTCTCAGCTCGACGAACTGTGGACTCAGCTCGACGATTTCTGTTCTCTGTTTGACGAATCCAGACTTAGTTATTTCCTTCCTTCTACCCCTTTTTACTGCAATAATTCATGTGTAATTAATGCTCAAATATTCTCTGAATATAACCGTTAAAAGGAGCATTGATTATGGTCTTCTCCAGGATTATTGTTTGCCGTTTTTTCATGGGACAGTTGGGGAAATAAATCAATGCAGTTTATTCTCAAGGCCATCAGCATTGATTGCAGAGGAATTCAAATTTCGAATGAGAATTTCTTGACAGAAAATATAAAAGAAATTTCCCCTTCCTTCTGGCGAGAAGAGACACACACACACAGACAAAAAAAGGACAGTCAGTCTGAATCAAGGATTTTCTTTGCTCTCTCTCTCTCTCTCAGAACTCTGGTACAACAACTCAAGAAGCCCTAGACCAGAAGAACATCTGCTACCTGAAGAAGAAGAACAATCAATCAAAATCAAGAGTCTTCATTCTTCAACTCTCCAGGACACTTCAAAGGACAACAACCATTTCATCTGTCAAGAAGTTCCTGAAGATCTTTCTGGTCAAGGCCTAAAGATTGAAGGTCTATCACCCTGAAGCAAAGCTCCAGATTTCCCTGAACCATTCTACATTACAGGGGGAGCTATTTGTTAAAATCATATCCACAAGTCTTCTCAGTTGTATATTGAGAAAGAGAAGACAATATCATCTCTCATCCCCCACTGTATAAAGGGTTATAACTCTCTTCAAAAGTTATTCCTGGTTGCAAGTCACCTGACCAAAAGACTTGAGGTTTGGTTTTTGAGCACCTGATCAAAAGCTCATTGGTGTCAGACACCTGATCAAAAATCTGAGTGGATTTCTACCAGGCTGGTACAAGAGTGGATGAACCCAGGTTGGAGAACCACTATAATTTCTCGTATTGTCTGGTTGCCCTTTCTTTTGTTCTTGCTTGTTTGTACTACCTATGTTTGCTGTGTTTTGTGTTTATTCATTTTTTATTCTGCAGTTTTTATTCACAGCAAAAGCTGTAAAGTTTTCATAAGGATTTTAGGATACTCTATTCACCTTCCCCCTCCCCCCTATAGAGTATTTCAGATCTAACACATCACTTTCACCACGGAGCGGGCGGCCGCGCGGAGGTGGCGTGGATGCAGCAGCTCGGACTGGTGGGGGGGGGGGGGGTGGCCGGACTCACTCCAACGTCGAAGGGGGGAGGGGGGCACGGGGGCGAATCACACGCCGAGCGGAGCGAGCGGCGCAGCGTCGCACTGCACGGGATTCGGGCCGAGCCCGAGGGGAAAGAAGCATACGGCTTGCAGTTTTTTTTCTTGTCCAAATCTTCAATGCCAAATAAATCAGAGTTTAGGAGTATTTATACTCCCATAGGATTACAACCCTATCACAACACACTAGGTCTCATCTAGACCGTACAATTTAACATAGCCAACGGTAAATTAAAATTAATTATAAAGTGCAGGACAACTAAAGTTCTCAAAGGATTAAGACGATGGCGGTGGCCGCGGACGCAGATTGTAGCGAACATGGTTGCGGCGAATGTCCACGAGACGTCGTGCCGATTTGTCGTTGCGGCACACTTCTTTAAGTACAGGCGGTTCCGGATCATCATCATCCACGTCGGCTCCAACCGTGGCTCCATCAATTTCGGCTCCATCCGTCGTTGCTCCATCAGTACAGTTCCCGTCCTTTGTGGTTAAAACTGTTAACTCGAATTTGGTATTGCTAACCAAAGGTGGAGACATGTTTGGAGATTTGAAGGATGATTGTCACTTAGTCAAAAATGGGGAGATTTGTTGAGATAATTTTCTCCTACGTGTGAAAGAGCCTAGCCATCTTTGATCATGTTTTTCAAGTATGTGTTTCGTGATAAGTGTGAAAAAAGTAGCTGTCATTGACCTTTAAACCAACATTTGCTCTTGGAAGAAACTTCTAGGAAAGTGGCCAAAGTAAGCTTCATGACGTGTGTTTTTGACCGAGAAAAGCTTCATCCACATGTCATCTACCACCTCTAATTCATTGGTTTTGACCCAATAAATAAGGATTTAGGAGGAGGGGTAAGGCATTCAGTTCTCTTCAAACTCAAGCATTGAAAAATTTCTAGATAGGCCTTTGTGGCAATCATCTTCGTTTGTGGGAGCTTTCAGACCCTATTATACGACGTTGACGAGGAATACTTCGCATACACTGATTGAATCTGGAGCAGATTTGTGCAAGTATTCGGAGAGGCATCTTGGGGAGGATTTGTGTAATCCGTCTCGTCCGCCACTGTCGGTAACTTGCAATTTTTATGCTACTGTTTATTGTGTAATATTGTGTGGCGTAAAGTTGGTGAAGATCCTATAAGGATCGAGGCGGGAAAACCTTGTAATTGCCTAGTGTTTTCATACATTTTTAGTGACGGCTTTCCGGGTTGGACTTCGATCATCCTGTGGTTTTCACCCTATTGGGTTTCCACGTTAAATCTCTGTGTCACTTTTACTATTCTTGTTTTATGTTGTGTTTGTGTATCGGCATACCGCTAAGCGGTCGTGCATGTACTTGCTCGAACTAATTTGCAGGTCCTCTGATCGGACTTGCGCGCTCTCTAGCCCAACACAAGTATCACTCAGCGAATACTCGCTCGATGACCTAGTGGTTTACTGAGGCTACTCCAGCAAATTACTGAGACATGGGATCACAAAGTGAAGGAGAAATGTAAGGAGTAATGCAGGGGGATATAATGTAAGGAGAAACAATGTAGGATAGAGGAGGGGATGTACCTCTAGGGTGCCAAGAACAACGAATATTGTTAATATTTCACAAAAATTAAATTATTTTAAACAACACGCCGGATGGAGCAGAAAATTTTAAAATATTATAGAGAAATCTCAGTTATATTTTCAGGCGCCGCCGCTTTGAATCCTCTTTTCGGCGTTAAACGGCGTAGAAAATTTTATTGAAGAAATAAATAACAATATAAGCATAAATCTAAGTGATTCAGATTTATATAATTTGAGTATTTTAAAGTTTAACACTATTTTTACTGAATGTTATATTTATTACGATAATTTATACGGATCGCGGGCCTCGAGATGATGTGTCGCAACCAAAAACATCTAGTAGTTTTAAAAATAAAATGTTATAGTTAGCCTCTAGGAAAAAAGCGCGCAAAACATCTAATAGTTTAAATGAATTAGCGTTGTACACAAAAACACAATTTCGTGATTTTATGTACACGGACGAATTAGAAAATTTCGATATTTTAAAATTGTGGAAAGGTAAAGTAAATACATATTCTATTATGGCCTATATGGCCCGAGATTTACTAACGATCCAAGCTAGCAGGTAGCTTCGGAGTCTGTTTTTTCTCTTAGTGGCAGGATTTTGAACGAGCGGAGAAGTCGACTAAGCGAAGAATCGCTTGAGATCTGCATATGCTACAAGGACCATCTGGATGCGATGAAGAGGAAACAACATATTTCAGCGATCGAGGATAGCTCGTCGGACATGGAAGATGAGATTGACGCGATCAACTTAAACTAGACAACTTCTTATATTTTTGTCATTTGTAATTTTGTAATTTTTAATAATTTAGAATTTTTGTCATTTGTAATTTTTAATAATTTAGAATTTCCAAATATTTGCATATTTGCACATTTCTAAATTTGTATAATTTCATTACATTAATAAAAAATTTATTTTTCAATATTGCGATGTTGTGTTTTTTTATTTTTTTTTGTAAATCATATGTTTTGATTTTTTTTTATGAATTAAAAAAATAAATAAAAAAAATTTAAAAAAAAAAACGGGCCGGGCTTAGCCTGGGCCCGGCCCGGCCTGGGGGGCCTTACCATGCCCCCCCCCAGGAGAGCATAGCCCGGCCCGGCCCGACCCGGTTACAGTGTTAAGCCCAGCCCGGGCCCATTTCGGAAAAGCCTGGGCCCTGCAGGCCCGGACCAAGCCCGGGCCCGCCGGGCTTTATGTGCACCACTATCCCTCAGTGAGGCATCAAAAATGCAAAAGATGATAAGAGACGACGAGGCGTTCCGAAGATCTGGGTCAACGAGAAGCGTCGTTTGATGATCGGATATGTAGACGGTTTAATCAGCGCAAGGTAGGTTGGAGATGAGTCCACGCTTGAGAATTGACAAGCAGAACTGCAAACTATATAGATTAGCTACAAATAGTCGTGTTCATAAATTCTCCCGAGCCCGGGACTAAACCGGGCCTCCCGGGCCCAGGCTTTTCTGAACCGGGACCGGGCACTGATTAGAGTCGGGCAGGGCCGGGCATCTGGCTCCTGGGAGGGGGCCTGCTAAGGCCCCCAGGGCTGGGCTGGGCCGGGAACGGGCTTAGCCTGGGCCTGATTTTTTGAAAAAAAATTAATTTTTTTATAAAAAAATTAAATATAATTAGGGGTGCAACTCTGCTCGACGTTTCGTAGAGCTCTGCTCGACGTTTTCGTCGATCTCTGCTTGACGATCTAACTTCTTGAATCCAAAATCCGTATAAATACACTGAAAAAATACACTGAAGCCCAAATCCGTATAAATACACTGAAAAAATACACTGAAGCCAAAATCTGTATTTCAATTTCAATTTTAATTTCAATTTCTGAATGGAAGTATACAAAATTATAAATAACTGAAAAAAAAATATTTGTGATTGAAAAATCCAAAATTACAAATACAATAAAATTACATGTCTGTCATCTTTAAAAAATTACAAATTACAAAAATCCTTCTCGCCATCTTTAAACTATAATTTAAGTTGATCGCGTCCATCTCATCTTCCATATCCGACGAGCTATCCTCGATTCGATGAAATATTCTGCTTTCTCTTGATCGCATCCAAGTGGTCCTTGTAGCATATGCAGATTTCGAGCGATTCTTCACTTAGGCGACTTCTTCGCTCGTTCAACACCCTGCCACTAAGAGAAAAAACAGATTCTAAAGCTACCGTGTTGGCTTGTATCGTCAGTAAATCTCGAGCTATATAGGCTATAATATGATAGGTATTTACTTTATCTTTCAACCATTTTAAAATATCAAAATTTTTTAGTTTGTCCGTACTCATAAAATCACAAAATTGGGTTTTTGTGTACAACCCTAATTCATTTAAACTACTAGATGTGGTGTGCGCTTTTTTCTTTGAAACTAACTCTAACATTTTATTTTTTAAACTATCACTTATTTTTGGTTGCGACACATTCTCTCGGGGCCGCGATCCATATAAATTATCATAATAATTATAACATTCAGTAAAAATAGTGTTAAAATTTAAGATACTAAGATTATTCAGATCCGAATCACTGAGATTTACGCCTAAATTATTATTTATTTCTTCTATAAAATTTTCAACGCCGTTTACGCCGAAAAGAGAATTCAAATCGGCGGCGCATGAAAACATGACTGAGATTTCTCTATAATATTTTAAAAATTTGTTCTCCATCATTTCTATTAAATCACTCCATTCGGCATGTTGCTTAAAATAGTTTAATTTGTGTGAAATATTAACAATATTTTAATAACTAGCGGGCTAGTAGGATAATATACGCCAGATAGAGAATTTGTCGTCGTATAAAAAACGTCTAATAAATCCATATAATTTTTTAAAATAGCCCAATCGGACTCGATTAATTCATATTGATCTAACATAGTATAATATTCCATTAGTAGTGTTTTTTGACGAATCGCTCGTTTTAACATTGTAAATGTCGAGTTTCATCTAATTGACATGTCAAATAAAAGTTTCAAAAATTTTTGACCTTGGGCGTTTACGAATTTTTTTAAAATCTTGTTGTCGCTATTTAGAATTATAAATAAATTGTAAAATTAAACGTATTTTATTATTGCATGGTTTCCATATATATTAAACTATCTTGTACGACCAAATTTAAAATGTGACAAACGCAACGAGTATGAAAAAAAATATCGTTTAACATAGGTTTTAAATCGCGTTTTAACCACTCAATTGCGGTGATATTATTTGTGGCGTTGCCGAAAGAAATACTCATAATTTTATCTTTAATTTTAAATTCTCCCAAACATTTTAAAATAATTTGATAAATCGCTACACCCGTGTGCGGGAATTCAAAACATTCAAAACATATTATACGCTTATTTAGATGCCAGGAAAACGGGATCGACCCAGTGACAAGTGATGAAAATATATAATAATCCTAATTTGATACTTGTCCAAACGTCGCTCGTTAAACTCACCAGACTCTCAAAATTTTCAAAATAATTAATTAAAGATTGTTTAGCTTCTAAATAATATTTAAGTGCGTCGCGTCTAATGGAAGATCGACTTGATGATATTTAGGTTGTTGCCCTTGGTGGATGTACTCAGTTTTTTGCTCGTCATCGTAGTGGCTGAACGACAACTCATGTCTGATGACGTTCTTTACCTGTAGCTCCCGCTGCCGACCTTGATCGTACGTCCATATTTGTTCAGATGCAGATAATTGCGCCTGGCTGGACTCGGAGGAGTTTGTTTGCCAATGCAAGACTTAATGTGTCTTGCGAGTGTCGAGTTGCCAATGAGAGTAAGTAATTTTGAGCATTGTTTGCACTTCGTCTTATGCTCGAGCTGACTTTCACTTTGTCGAAATATTCCCAAACTGGCGTCGTATGCTTGTGCTCCACCACTTCGTGAGCGACCGATAATGATGAAGACATCGTCGTCGATGACATATTCGACGTAAAAAAATAGTGGGGGGATGAGTGTGGGACTTGGGAGGGGTGGGAGTGGGAAGGGTGGGAGTGTAGGAGTGGGGGGGGGGGGATTTATAGGTTTTAAAAAAACTACAAAAAAAGACTTATTTTTAATATTTTTTAAATTAATTATTAAATAATTATTATAGTTATTAATTATTAAATAATTAATATATTATTATAGCTGTCAACCCTATTAAATAGGGCTGACAACATTGGGAACAACGGCTCTTAGAGCCGTTTTTAAATGTTATCAAGTTAAAGGGGTCGGGCCGGGCCCGGCCCGGCCCCAGGCTTAGCCCGTGCCTAGAAACCGGGCTTTGTCCGGCCCGGCCTCGGGCTTAGCCCGGGCCTAGGAAACCAGGCTTTGCCCGGCCCAGCACAGGCCGGGCACCGGGCCGGGCAAATGCATATATATGGGGCCTTGTAAGGCGCCATGGCCCGGTCTGGGCCCGGGGCAGGCTTAGCCTGGGCCCGGGCCAAGGCGGGCTTTACCGGGTCGGGCCCGGGCCGGCCCCCCCGGGCCCATTTTTTATGGGCACCCCTAGCTACAAATAAGTGATATATATATGGGATAATCAGGTGTGAATACCCCGGGTGTGAATATGTGAAGAGCTGAAGAGCTGATTCAGGCTGTCGATGGATTTGGATTCAACGGCTTGCATCAGCAGCCCCCGTTCTCAGTATCATATCAGCGCCTTCACAGCAGTGGCGGTCGACGGCTGCGGGCAACTGCCGGCCACCGCTGATGCAAAGAAGCTTCGCTTTATATTAGGGGCGGATCCGAAAATTTCAACAGGGAGGGGGTGACCTTTCAAGAAATTTGAGAAACTCGTAGTCGATGAATTACAGTGTTGGAGTTTTATTTTCAAAAATAAACGAAGTCACTTAGCAACTTATTCTGTGTGCGTGAGGACACTAATTAAAAAATTCAAGCAAGAGAATATTTATATATTTATGGCAAATATCTATATAAAATATTAATTAAAGAATCATATAAAATACACTAATTAGAAATCTTGCTCATAATTTTTATATCCTACTCCAAAAATCAGCCATCCACAAAGCTCTCTTATTTGACGCCACACCTTCGGTTCCAAAGAATTTCAACAAAGGGGGACGCAAAAGAGGTGGAGAGATGATCGGCAAGGATGGTAAAACAAGCGGTTTCCTAAACGGGATTGGGCTCGCTGGAACGAACAGTGGACGGCTCAAGAAGAAAGAGCATGCGTGCCGAGGGCAGATGGCCCGGGACTTGAAAAAGGCTCCAAAAGGTGAGCTTGGAAATATCAAAATTGGTTGCAACTATCTCAATTAAATTTACACATCTCAATCTCCAAAAAAAATAATTAAACAAGTTAAGTAATCGTGTCATCTTCCCGCTCTTCCAACAAAAAAGAAATTTGAATGTCTCAACATTTTCAAACTTTTTTCTCCCTCTTTCGAACACCGGTTTTAACGTTTAGGTGGTCAAAATTCATTGTCTCGATGAGAGTAATCCAAATCCAGCATTTATTTTACAAAAATTCTTGGTGGAGGGAGGGGGGTCGCCCCCCCTAGATCTGCCCTGCTTCACAGCATTCAGCAGTGACTTCCTAGCAGCGACGACTGCGAGCTCTCCAGCCGCCCAAAGTTCAACAGCCGCATATGATTGTGAATCATATATAGACACACGCATATATACATATATATACATACACACGCATATACACACACAAATAGTCGTGTTCAAAAAACCTAATCAAACCGGGCCGGTTGGGCCCGGGCTTTTTGCCACTCGGGCTCGAGCTCCCTCTCAAAATGGGAGCTTACTTAGGCCCCCAAGGCCGGCCCAGTTTTCCTTTTGGAGGAAAATGCCGCAAAAACGCAGGATTTTCCCGCCTATATGGAAAATCCCGCCTGGGGCGTGCTTTCCAAGTAGAAATTCCAACCAAGCGGGATTTCCAGTCAGGCAGGATTTCCAATTGGAAATCTCGATTTCTCGTGGCCTGGGTTCCGGGCCCAGGCTAGGCCAGGTGCCCGGGCTTATTCGAGTCCGGCCCGGTCCGGGCACCAAACCGATATGGGGCCCTGTAAGGCCCCCAACCCCATCCTAGGCCCGGGTCGGGCTTTTCCCGGGCCCTGGCCTAGCCAGGCTTTTTCCGGGCCTGGCCTAGCCAGGCTTTTTCCGGGCCGGGCCCTCGGGCCCGATCTTTTTGAACACCACTATACACGTGTGTGTATACACACACATACACGCGCGCGCGCACGTGCACACACACACACACACACACACACACACATATATGTATATACGAGTGACAGACATGGCACTCCGCCCTTATGGACAACCGCGACAGTATCTCAACTGTAACAGTATCCCAATCACGACAGGCATGGGGCTCTGCCCCTTAATTAATTAATGTAGTTTAGAATAAACATATTATTAATTAATGCAAAAATTATTTATACATCATTTATTTTATTTTTGTTAAAAAATTTAATCATTATTCATATATTATTAATTTTTCATCATTACTTTTAAAAATTAAATTAATTAATTTTCATTACTTTTCAATGAACTTTAATAAAATTAACATGTATAATGATAGCCTAACATAATAGGTTTAGGAACCCTACTAAAACTTTTTCAATTTATTAGAATTTCCTCGTTACTTTTAATTTAAGAATAAGATATAATTATTTAAATAGATATTATATTTATTTTATTTTAATGAATTATAATATATGTCAAGTCATTAGATGAAAACAAAAAACTATGTTTGTTATATGTTCGTTTTGAATGTTTCACCAAAGACAACTTTTTCCTTTAATATGATATATCTATACTATATTATAAAGAAATATAGTGGTCTGTCAATAGAAATGAAATATAAATTCATAAGATTAATCTGAATTGTTTGATCTAGTTAGGTCATAAATCTCAGTCATTCGACCATATAACCCTAAATCCTAAAACCCTAAACCCTGAACCCTAAAACCCTAAACCATGAACCCTAAAACCCTAAACTCTGAACTCTAAAACCCTTAACCCTTAACCCTAAGACCGTCCGCCTATATTTTTGTAGGTCTCCTAAATCTAGACTAGTAGGGTGTTCTAAACCTATAATTTAATAGGGCACCCTACTATACAATGTGATGTTAACATTTTACCGTTCAGACTCTAAAAAAAACTCCCTTAAAAGCAACTTGACCAACGCCAAAACTAAGGATGTAAGCCAGCTTGGGTTAGCCCAGCCCGCTTTGCATATATTGCCTCTCCTATTATTTAAATCCTACTTAGCATGTTAAACCCACAATGTGGGACAAAAAAATAGAAAGAATGGAAAAAAAAAACATTTTTTCAATCGCTTGAATAGAAGTCAGCCGCCTTATTCATTAAGCCACGGGCGCTTTTGTGTATGTTCTAAAAATTATTTTTTATTAATACACATACAATCTCGGCCCAGCTTTATTTTATTTATGACGTGCAATATATAAAAAGACTTTTAACACATACACGTACAGATGTATATATATATATACATATATATATATATGTATACATATATATATATATATATATATATATGATATATATATACGTATACGAGTGCCCGATACGGGGCTCCGCCCCTACGTCCCCGCGCGACAGTACCCGGGCTGCGGCGGCGGGATTCGCCCGCCCCTATGCCCCACCTGACAGTACCAGACTTGTGGACGTTAATGCTACATTTAGATTTGGGTGTTGTTGACGTTTACGGCTTTCCCTTTGTCGGACATTAATTGCATCACATCGTTGTTGAGGTGACGTGTAAATTGGTGGTCTTCCTCTAGGTCGAGAAGTTCGCGGGGCTGCATGTGTTGTTTGTTGGGTTGCTTCGATTGTGGCATTGCTTTCACTCGTCACGGACTCACGGTATGTAGTGGACGATGTTGATGTTCGCTTGTGTTTACGACATCAGTTTCATTTGTGGTTGTCATGCTTAAGGTGTTTAAAATAAGAAAATAGTAGCTATGTTTGAAGGTCTTCCAAATATTTTATAAGAAACTAAATTAAATGATACCTAAATGAGTTGTCATAAATTTCCTACATTAATGCAAACAATCCAATAATACAACTCTGAAATCTAAATGTAGCTTAATTCAAGATTAAGTTTTATTCAATCTTTGACGGACAATATTACCCATCCACAGTTCATGTTAAATTAACAAAACTTCTATAGTTGGTTTTAGTACTCATACACTTCTTTTACGCCCAAAAAAATATGAATAACTGAATACCACTTAAATTATAGCAAACATTGTTAACTATATTAAATTCACTGAATACATTATTTTGATTCTAATTGGGGCCAATAGAATAAAAACAATGTAGAGAACAAAAACATGAAGTAGAAGTTATTTGATAGTAGTCGAGGAAGTTAACATTTTGCATAATAACGTTTTTGCATAATATATCCATGTTTAAAAAACAATAGAAAACAAACCTATAAATTGTAGTTTCACAAGTGAAAGGTCGTGCTCGATGATGTGTTTTTTGCGAGCAGTTGAGGCAATGGTTAATTAAATCCTAAACCACGTGGAATTAAATATGAAATCAAAATCAAAGTTTAATCTAAACTGACTTTAAAAACTCATCATGATTTCAGTCCCTAAGGTTTGGGAACTTTATAAAATCAGTCCCAAAACTTTTAACTTTAGGTTTTTGGTCCCAAACATTTAATATATTGAAGATTTTAGTCCCTCACTCTTTTAAACCGTTCTCCCTAATAAAAATACATGTTTAAGTGGTAATTAAATGATGATTAGAAGAGATTCTTCCTAAAAATGATAGTTAATTTTTCAGTCAAAAGTAATCCTTCCGTTTCTCAGTTTCTGCTTCCTAGCTTCTTGAAGGGAAGCACTCCCATTCTGTTTTTACATAAATTTTTTCTGGTTTGTTTCAAATTTTATTTTGATATCTAGAATCTCTTGGATATTTTATAAACTTTGAGTAGCGGAAGCCATGAGAGCTCCTAGGTTCATAACCTCCATCTTTCAGAAAACATCCAGCCCGAAGAAAACTCCTTCTTTCACCGGAGACCCACATCCTTCTCCAACGTAACCACCGACAGCTCCACGTGTGAAAGAGGGATCAACTACATCAGCATTGAGACGAATTGCATGCTCTGCTTCTCCACTTTCGCCTCTTCCTGCCTTACCCGAAGTCACTTCCCGACCGCCACCATCCATCCCTAGAAGAAGTCTCGTGGGTATCTCCGCGAGCTGGTTTTTCGGTATTTTCAGATCTCCGATCAATTCAGAAAAATCCTCAACTGTAGTTTAGCGAAACCATGAATGATTTGGTGGGTATGAAGCTTAACTGCATATGGAGCTTTTTCGGAGGAATCTCGCCTAATCATCATTTAACTCCTACTTAAGCATTTATTTTCATTAGTGATAACAACTTAATAGAGTCAGGGACTAAAATCTTAAATGTATTAAATCTTTGGGACCAAAATCATAAAGTTTAAAGTTTTGGGACTGATTTCATAAAGGTCTCAAACCTTAGGGACTGAAATCATTATTTTGCCAAACTAAAATAAAAAACTCAAATCTGTGATTTGAAATCCTAACTGAAATCCTCAAACTGAAAATAAAAACTCAAAACTGATATTAAAAATCAAACTAAAATCTGAAATTGAAATCCAAAATCTAATTAAAGATCAAAATTGAAATCACAATTGAAAGTCTGAAATTAGAAACTGTAATCAAAAATCAAAACAAATATTACAAATCAAAAATCAATTCTGTAAACGAAAATCCAAATGGAATCCTGAACTGAAATCAAAAAATTAAATCAAAATTGAAATTAAAATTGTAAATGATATCAAAAAATGAAAACTGAACTCAAAAATCAATTCAAAGATCACAACTGTTTTCAAAATCTCAAAATCTCAAACTCAAAACTGAACTCAAAAATCAATTCAGTTGGGAATTCAGTTTTGATTTGAGTTTTTTATTTCAGTTTTTAATATTAGTTTTAATTTTAGTTTTCCATTTAAGTTTAGAATCTCATTTTGATTTTTGAATTCAGTTTTCAATTTTGATTTTTGATTTAGGGCTCATTTGTTTGGGCGTTTTCGGCACAGCCCGTTTTGTCAAAACGTGCGAAACGGCTCATTTCGTTTGTTTTTCCGCCAAACATTTCCAATCGACCGACATTTTCTCCAGGCTGAAATAGCTGCGTCCCGAAACCTAGCAGGAGAGCTCCGATTTATCGCGTTTAGGGGAAATCGCGAGGGCATCGTGCGCCACTTTTCCGACGACAAACTGCATCGCTGTCTCTCCAATTCTCCGGTGCTTCGCGAGGAGGAACTCCCATCCCACCGCATCTTCTCCGATTCTCCGGTGCTTCGCGAGATTGTGCGCGCATCGAGGGCATCGCTGTCTCTCCGATTCACCGGTGCTTCGCGAGGAGAACTCCCATCCCACCGCATCTTCTCCGACGAACTGCACCTTAGGGTTCGTGACTTCTCCGGTGCTTGTCGCTTGTCTTCTCCAGTGCTTGTGTCTTCTCCGGTGCTTGTGTCTTCTCCGGTGCTTCTCTTTTTCGGTGCTTGAGATCCATTGCCCCTGCTTTGATCCCTGATTTGTTCAACAACAGGTATATCTTCTTCCGGTGCTTGTGTCTTCTCCGGTGCTTCTCTTTTCCGGTGCTTTGCATTGTGTGAAAATGAAATGTGTGGATATGATTGTGAATGTGTAGATTTGTGTAGATTGTGATTGTGAATGTGTCGGTTTATTGTAGATTTGTGTAGGTTTGTGATTGTGAATGTGTAGATTGTGAATATGTAGGCTTGTGAGTATGTGTTGATTTTTTTGTGAAAATGGAGTGTGTGGATATGAATGTGTAGTTATGTTGAGTGTGTGTATATATGTTGATTTTTTTGTGAATTTGTGAGTGTGTGGATGTGATTGTTTTGTATATGTACACATGTGAGTGTGTGTGAATGTGAGTGTGTGTGCCTTTGTGTGCGTGTGTGTGTGATGTCTGTGTGTTGAGATGTATGTCTTTATTTTTTTTGTGAATGTGTTGATTGTGAGAATGTGTGAATATGTGAGTGTGAGTGTGTGTGTGTGCATGTTTGTGATATGTGTATGTGTTTATTTTTTATGTAAATATGTGATGTGTGTGTGATGTGTGTGTGTTGAGATGTGATGTGTGTGTGAATGTGTGTGTTGTGATGTGTGTGTGATGTGTGTGTGTTGAGGCTAATTTGTTTATTTTTTTGTGAATGTGTTGATTGTGAGAATGTGTGAATATGTGAATATGTGAGTGTGTGTGCCTTTGTGTGCGTGTGTGTGTGTGATGTGTGTGTGTGTGATGAGTGTGTTTGCCTTTGTGGTGATAGGTATTTGATATAACTGTCCATATTTCAACCAAACACATGAGTTCATTGTAAGTGTGTGCCCAAGCTAATTTGTGTAGATTTTATTATAGGTAAATGAGTAAACATAAAGATGGCGGTGTAAGTGCTAATTGGGAGGCCAATGATGTATTAATTTTTGTGATCTGTGTTTGAAAGAAATCGAGTTGGGTAATCGCCCAACTACACACTTTAGTCAGGATGGTTGGATTAACCTGACAACAAATTTCCATGCTCGCACGGGAAAGACATATGATCGAACTCAAATGAAGAACAAGTGGGATCAGCTGAACAAAGATTGGAAGTTATGGCGGAAGCTTAATGGTCGTGAGACCGGGCTAGGGTGGGATCCTATTCGTAAAACTATTCTTGCTTCAGAAGATTGGTGGAAAGAACGTCTCAAGGTATGAATTTTTTTTTAAAATTATAATTTTTTATAATATATGAAACTGTGTGGTATCACATTGTGTGTTTCATTGCAGGTTATTCCGACTGCAAGGAAATTTCAGTTTGCTGGTATTTCACCTGAGTTGGAGGATAACTTGCATATGATGTTCAGCCAGGTTGTTGCTGAAAGTCCACCTAGTGTCGGCTATGTGCACCTATGGGGGGGGGATAGGTGACGTGTGGTTCTTTTGCGGAATTTACAGATGTACCTGCACAATAAAAACAACAGACACAGCACACAGAATACACAGCAAATTTATAGTGGTTCCCCGACTTGGGTACATCCACTTTCCCCCTTCGACCTATCTCCCCAACAAGGGACGACTCGGTCACTTCACCCACGGGATTGAAATCCAATCCCTGCACTAACGGAAGGAGCCCTTCCACACGTGAGAGTCAACACTCCCACAAAGCGGGTTGCACCCAACCCTTACAACTCGGAACAACAGTTCCTTTACAACGAAATGAAAATGTAGAATGTACACGTGATACAAACTTCTTTTGGAGACTACGGTGTTCCTCTTTGTTCGACGACGTGTTCTTGAAGTCGATGAAGAGTCTACGACCTTGGTCTCTCTTGGAGAAGATCTCCCCGGAACCGGCGGCGGCACACGAGCGGCGGCTAGCTTCGGGATCGGCGGCTACGATGAAAAGTGGCTGCAGAACTTGGAGATCTAAACTTCATAGCGAAGCAAGCTAGGTCTACCAACGGTCACTCTAGGATCAGTCGTCTCGATCGATTCGGACGGGGGAGTTTTCCCGGTCAACAAATCGAGAGACAAGAGATCTCCGGATAGACGCGTGAGACTCAAGCCTTGCTAAGCTTATGTCACCGGAGATCGGGAAGAAGAGCGATCAGCAGCGGCGACCACTTGACACGAGCGGCGGCGGCGGAGCGGAGCGATTTCGCGAAGTTAGGGTTACGTCGCCGCTGGATTTTCTTTCTCTCTTATCCGTCGATTTACTGTTCAAAATACCTGTGTATAAATACTGTAGGATTCTCAAATATGACCGTTTGTGGGACCCACAAATGAAATCCCCAAAATCCGGTTCAAACAAATCCAGAAGCAGAATCCGGTTCAGCAGCATTCTGAGAAAACGCCAAGTAAAAATCGGCGAGAATCGCAGACGATTCTCGACGAATCGGCGAGAATCACCAAGTGATTCTCGACGATTCGTCGAGAATCGTTTGTGATTCTCGTCGAATCACTTGTTGATTCTCAACGAATTTTACTTTGTATTCATGGGCTGCTAGACCACAGGTTCGGCGGGAATTGCAAGTGATTCTCGCCGAATCTTACTTGGCACCATTTTGAGATGGCCAGAAGGAGTCGGCGAGAATCACTGATGATTCTCGACGATTCGACGAGAATCACTAGTGATTCTTGCCGATTCGGCGAGAATCACTTGGTGATTCTCGTCGAATTTGCCTTGGACGATTTTTCGTCTTCCACCTAGGAGCTGCTCCTTGATCCTCCAAGCTCCTTGTCTTCTCTTGCATATGAGCGGCCCTGTACTTGAAAGTAAGTGCACTCCAATAGAGAGAGTACACATAGGCCAACACACTGATCTGCTCAACGAGGGATTACGTCGTGCAGACCCGTGTATATTGACCTACTGCACCCTGACATTGGTGTGCACTTAGCATGGAGAGACTGCAAGTACAACTTGAAAGAGTTTATCAAATACATTGTGAATTCATCTTAGCTTGACAGGTGGCTTCCTCAAATCTAGGTAATCGTGGATACAATACCCAACAATCTCCCCCTATTTGACGAAGCCAAAACCCTACTAGCTAAGATGAATAACACCTATCAAATAATAATTATAGCATTTAAAAAATTAAATATGCAACTCAAGGGAATATATGTAATCAGAACAGGACTTGAATCATTCACACATTCAAGAATATATATATATACCAAGAGAAATATATTCACATATAATTCAGAACTGTTCATATGACAGTAATAATTGTTAAATGTTCTTAATACACCGTGATCAGCTATAAAATAATGACTATTTGTCCTTAGCTACGTCACCCTTAAGAGTTTGCGCCAAGTACTTTTTGCTCTGCCTTTCCATGTATTCCTTGGGCTTCGGGTAGTACCTAGGAGGAGCAACTTTGTCTGGATCCTTGTTGTTTCTGAAGAAAATGTTGCGCTTCGCTTCAAATGCTTTGTGCGTCTCCCATTCATACTGGCTATATGCTTCATTTCGATTTATCTCTCCTCTTTCTTGCAGCCGAAAGGTGTCTAAGATGATGTTCCTTGAAACTGGGCTCCACCTTTCGTTTCTTACATCCTCCTCACTCAGTCTGATCCTCTTTTGAGTTGGTGTCTCCTTTGATGTCCCTTCCTGAACTTTCCTCTTTCCCCTTGCTTTAGCTAAAGCCTCCTGATCAAACATACTTCTCAGCTTAGATTTGGAGATGGCCCTAGCGTCAGCTTCGTCAGTGAAAATATCAGCAGCACTTGTACTTACATCCTCAGCAATATGTACTTCCTCAGCAGCCTTAGAAGTCTCAGGAACCTGAACACCGGCAGGTTGGTCAGGTAGGACGACGCCTAACGTGCCCAGTGCCTGTTGTAGCATCCACCAGCAACTCTCATAGACGTATTTGCTTGATTGGGCAAAGTTTGCATCCATGCTTTCTTGGAGCTCGGCCAGCTTAGCGATATACTCCTTCTCCCCCTTTTTGGCTTCGTCAGCTATGCAATTTGCATATGAGTGCAAGGAGTCATCAATATGCTTAGTTGTCTTGCTGAATTCAGTGATTAGGGCCTGCTGATTTGCATTTAAAGTGACCATGTTACCATCAAATTTCTGAATATTGTTGGCCACAACGTGTGCGTTCTGATTGACAACAGCCAGAGTATCAGTAGCCTTTTTCAAGCCGGCCATTAACAGTGTGACAGCTTCGCCGGCCGCGTTATATTTTTCTTCGAATTTCTTCTCCATTACGTCTAGCTTATGGTTGATTGCCACCATATTCTTCAGCATGAGATCTTCAGAAGTCTTAATCTCTTGCAGCATTGTTTTCTGAGCTTTATCAAAAGAGGTTTTAAGCTCATTCACGATGCCCTGAATTATATGGACAGTGTGAATGGCTAGGTCATCTCGTAATGGGATACCCGGAGGCACTTCTTGGCCTTGCTCTGGCTCGGCAGCAGACGCATCAGTAGAGCTGGATACCATCACAGTCTCTATGGGAGGAATGTTGGTGGCCTCATTTACCTCCCCCTCCACTGGTGCAGACTTATCAGTAGGAGGTTCATCAGTATCCGGAGACTCAAACACTTCATGACCCTCATTCACAGCATCCTCTCCGTCCGCATCCAAAAATTCATCCACATCAGCAGCTTCTTCCTCTTCTTGATCAGCAGAGTCCAGTGTTTCAGCTTCAGTTCCTTGAGTGTGTCTGTTCAGGACCTCCTCATCCTCCAACCCAGGTTCACTTTCTTCATGAACTTCGGCCACCGCATCCCTGGCCACCTGGGCGATGTCAGATATTATATCCATATGAGAGGGTAGAGTCTCCCCCTCGATTCCTGCAGTCAGGGTATCAGGAATTTCACGGGGGGAGGCTGCGGGAGATACTTCCTCATGCTCTTCTACAACAGGCTGTCCGATGCGCCGCTCCCATCGATCAAACACAGTAGCATCCATCTTTTTCAAGTAATGGAGAGGGACTCCTTTGCTCATGTCGAATTTGTCTCCGTTGAGCTGGTTGAGATATAGACTGATGATGCGGCCGAAGCTTGGAGTGCCCAGAGTGTCCTTGATCTTTTGAAACAGCAACTCTCCCCAGTTGAACCTCTTTCTGCAGACCACAGCTATGAGAATTTTGAACATATCTCCGGAGATATGATCATGGGAGCCTGACTTGCAGATGAGTACTTTTCCTATGATGTCAGATAGGAGCTTCCCTTCTTCATTCATCTCTTTTCGCTTTAATGATCGAGTGCCTCTGGGTAGACCGCAGAACAGGAGGGTTCTGGCTTTGTCCTCGTCCTCCAAATAGTCTTCCTGCTCCGCACTTGAAAGCTGCAGGTAGCGTGTTAGCTTACTGGCAGACATCTTTACCTTAGTCCCATCCACCTTGCTCTTGATGATGGAGTCTCTGTCTCGAAGCCTTGCGGTAGAGAAGAACTCCAGCACTTCTTTATCTAAAACTTTGCAAGGATGCTCCAATACGAAGGTTAGTCCGGCTTCTTCCAGCATGAGAATGATGTTCCGGAACTCGTCCGAGGCATGAGAAAAACCAGTGCGAACCAGCTCGCAACCAGAAATCAAGCCTGCAGTCGTCCTTGGGGCCATTGAGGATCTAGAAAGAAGCCCGACTCTAAACATTAGTGAACATTCAAAAGGAAAACATCACTTGGGTTCGGCCTTGGAGCCATTGAGGAGGAGGTTACCTAAGGGTTTACACGCAAGTGAGTTGATGAGCTTCAGGAAGATCTTCGGTGGAGGGGAGAGTATCCCGAGGGGTGCGGCCTTGCTAGAACCTTGCCGTGAGAAGAAGGTCACACACAGCAGCGATTCGACGGCGTCGACGAGAGCGTCGGAGGGCTGCGGGTGTCGGCGAGTTCGCGGAAGTGCCCGTGAGCGAGTCTTAGGGAGTTCTCTTGCGCGAGGGTCGTCGGGTGGGCTCTTGCGCGAGTCGTGAGGAAGGCGAACAGGCGGAGATGGTCTTTCGGCGGGATTTATATACGTCGTCGGGATTCTTATGGAAGTCGAGCGGTCGGGAGCTTCTTCGGCGGGATTTGTCTAATTCGGCGAGATGTAAAATGGGTCGGCGGGATTCGGAGTAAATATTGATGTTTTTCTTGACTACTTTGGGAAGCATTGCACCATTTTAGAGATTTTCCGATGTCAAGTTAATAAAAGGACTGATAAATACAAGTATATTCTAAAGTCAATCTATTTGAATTTTACTGAGGTTTTTGCAAAGTCTTCTAAATGTCAATTGTATGTTGTCGAGATTTACAACGACATGTCTTCGAATGTCAAGTTAATACAAGATTAATAAATACATGTTTATTATAACGACAATCTATTAGGATTTGAGCGAGACTTCTTCAGACACTTCTTGATGTCAATTGTGATGTGTCAAAATTCGCAATGACATATCTTTGTTATCCTTTTATTGATGTGTAATGGTTTGCATGCCTCGTGATAAGCATAAGTATACGTATACACAAGGATAGAAATATATATATATTTACTTTGAATGAGGATGCATCATGACACAAGTCCTTGAACTGATCAAAATTACCTGGGATATGGAGAGTCATCGTCTTAGTCCCACAGGTAGAACATATTAGTAGCTTAAAGTGAGTATGCTCAACAGGTAGCACATCTGTTATTGCAGACGCTTGTTCCAAGTTAGCCTTGAGCCACGTACTGTCTAGTTCCCAAAGTATTCACGGGGACCTAGACTACCCTGCAAGACAGAATTACTTTACCTTAGGAACCCAAATCATATTGGGTCCTAGGTTTCTATTAGCATAAGCATGCAACTGCCTTCCTTCGGAAAACCTGTCTGGAAGACTACCCCTGTCCCTAGAATGTGGATAAGCCCTTGCTGTGGGCACTGAGGGGTTGTGCCAACAGTCAATGGCAAAGTGTCCCACTTTGCCGCAGCACCAACAAGAGTGAATGTTGTATCGCCGTTTTCGACCTGATCTAGTGACGGATGTAGTCACGGTCCTAGGTCTAAAAGGGATAGGGCATGTTCTTGTTGCACAAATTCCTCTTCCGTCGAGGCATGATGAAGGGTGGAACGAATGCATGATGTGAGCGTTATGAGGCCGAGAAGGCGGTGCCATTCTTTCAGGCATCTTCCTTGCTGAGGCTCCATGACGCCTGACATCATGACTTCTATTCTCCCTATCCCGTGTCCTCGAATGGAGAGAATTCTTCTGTGAACTAGGACCTGCAGATCCACACTTTGTTGTGGCAGTGGCCGTGAATACAAAGGGCTCAGAATGAGCCTTAGGTATTTCCTCATGGGTGGCCATGACGCCTCTTGCACTATGGACGTTTCCACATGGGGACAATTCACCCTTGCAGTGACCACGATTATTCCTGTGGTCATACCTGAAGGCATGATGAGTTGCCTTCCCGCTTGGAGTGGGAGGTCGGAACACCGTTTCCCCATTTCTCCATCCCTGGATAATCCGGGAGATCCACCCGGTTTCTTGTTTTCTCTTTATAGCATCAACTTTGGAAAAGTTAGATACTATACGTTTCTCATTTTCTAGACTATTCTCTAGAGCTGAGATCTTAGAGTCCTTGACCTTGTTGGACGCCAATTGGAGAACCAACAAGATCTTCAGTCGAGCAATCTCTCGAGCTTGCTCCTCAGCAAGTAGATTGCTTTCCTGAAGGGCTCTCTTCAGGGAATCAGTATTTTCTGGAGGGGAGCAGTTTCTGTCTTCAGAAAAGTCAAAAGATGTGGGACAGGATGAAGATGATACCTGCTCATCTGGGTTATTGTCATTAGAATCAGTGACCAATGTTTCGTCCTCGTCGGAGCTGCTTTCCTCACTATCTTCTTCAGTCTCTGACAAGGATACTGGAGCTCTGATGCAATCCGAAGGATCCTTGCATTCATCTTCAGAGGTGAGGACCCCCACATACGCTTCATCCTCTGATTGGCAGCATATTTCAGCATTCTCTGACCCCCCCCCCCATCAGCTCTGAGATCGTCATCCACAGAGATTTAGCCGTTTTACATTTTTCCAACCTGGAGTGAGAGGCTCCAGACCAGACATCCATGATAATTTGTCGAATCCTCTGATCCAGTTGGAAAAATGAGAGTTCCATCTCTGTCATCTCAGCAATGCACATGGGCACTTGGATCCCCGAGTCGGAGGTCTTCATGGGGATAAACGGACCCTCTTCCAGGATGAGGGATGCGCGTGGATCGATGGCATCCAGGTGGAATAATACTCTCATCCTCCAGATAGGATAATAATCCTTTGTGCATGCAGGGAGTTTGAGTGGCAATACGTCATAATCCAGATCCATGCTTCTGACACTGGTGGCAGGATTCTACTCAAGGTGTTAACCTTTTTGAAGAGTAACCTCCCTCTGATACCACTTGAAAGTCCACCTAGTGTCGGCTATGTGCACCTATGGGGGGGGGGGGATAGGTGACGTGTGGTTCTTTTGCGGAATTTACAGATGTACCTGCACAATAAAAACAACAAACACAGCACACAGAATACACAGCAAATTTATAGTGGTTCCCCGACTTGGGTACATCCACTTTCCCCCTTCGACCTATCTCCCCAACAAGGGACGACTCGGTCACTTCACCCACGGGATTGAAATCCAATCCCTGCACTAATGGAAGGAGCCCTTCCACACGTGAGAGTCAACACTCCCACAAAGCGGGTTGCACCCAACCCTTACAACTCGGAACAACAGTTCCTTTACAACGAAATGAAAATGTAGAATGTACACGTGATACAAACTTCTTTTGGAGACTACGGTGTTCCTCTTTGTTCGACGACGTGTTCTTGAAGTCGATGAAGAGTCTACGACCTTGGTCTCTCTTGGAGAAGATCTCCCCGGAACCGGCGGCGGCACACGAGCGGCGGCTAGCTTCGGGATCGGCGGCTACGATGAAAAGTGGCTGCAGAACTTGGAGATCTAAACTTCGTAGCGAAGCAAGCTAGGTCTACCAACGGTCACTCTAGGATCAGTCGTCTCGATCGATTCGGACGGGGGAGTTTTCCCGGTCAACAAATCGAGAGACAAGAGATCTCCGGATAGATGCGTGAGACTCAAGCCTTGCTAAGCTTCTGTCACCGGAGATCGGGAAGAAGAGCGATCAGCAGCGGCGACCACTTGACGCGAGCGGCGGCGGCGGAGCGGAGCGATTTCGCGAAGTTAGGGTTACGTCGCCGCTGGATTTTCTTTCTCTCTTATCCGTCGATTTACTGTTCAAAATACCTGTGTATAAATACTGTAGGATTCTCAAATATGACCGTTTGTGGGACCCATAAATGAAATCCCCAAAGTCCGGTTCAAACAAATCCAGAAGCAGAATCCGGTTCAGCAGCATTCTGAGAAAACGCCAAGTAAAAATCGGCGAGAATCGCAGACGATTCTCGACGAATCGGCGAGAATCACCAAGTGATTCTCGACGATTCGTCGAGAATCGTTTGTGATTCTCGTCGAATCACTTGTTGATTCTCAACGAATTTTACTTTGTATTCATGGGCTGCTAGACCACAGGTTCGGCGGGAATTGCAAGTGATTCTCGCCGAATCTTACTTGGCACCATTTTGAGATGGCCAGAAGGAGTCGGCGAGAATCACTGATGATTCTCGACGATTCGACGAGAATCACCTAGTGATTCTCGCCGATTCGGCGAGAATCACCTAGTGATTCTCGCCGATTCGGCGAGAATCACTTGGTGATTCTCGTCGAATTTGCCTTGGACGATTTTTCGTCTTCCACCTAGGAGCTGCTCCTTGATCCTCCAAGCTCCTTGTCTTCTCTTGCATATGAGCGGCCCTGTACTTGAAAGTAAGTGCACTCCAATAGAGAGAGTACACATAGGCCAACACACTGATCTGCTCAACGAGGGATTACGTCGTGCAGACCCGTGTATATTGACCTACTGCACCCTGACATTGGTGTGCACTTAGCGTGGAGAGACTGCAAGTACAACTTGAAAGAGTTTATCAAATACATTGTGAATTCATCTTAGCTTGACAGGTGGCTTCCTCAAATCTAGGTAATCGTGGATACAATACCCAACAGTTGCAAATGGTGATCTTGCTTGGGCTCTAAATTCAAGAATCTTTGAGCATGAGTCAATCGACGAACATGATGGGTCTCCTGAACATGGCACACAGGACATCAACGAAACTGAGGATACTGCAGCTAAACAAAAAAAGTCAGCTAAGGGGAAAAGTAATATGATTTCAGCAAAGAAGACAAGGAGTTCAGCAATGGATGAGTTAGTCGAGACATCACGCATTATTGGCCGTTGCATGCAGGAGCCGCCTCGCCTACAAATATCTTCATCACTGTACACCATTCCTGAGACTATTTCAGAGCTGGAAACTATGACAGAGGTTATGACTGAGTCTAATGTGGACTTCTACCACTACTGCATCATCTTTCTGAGATAGAAACAGAATCGAGAGACATTTATGAGCATACGGAAAGATCGGCGTCTCACATGGCTGCAGGCTTGTTATGCCAAAAACTTGGAGTAATTGCATTTCTGTGATGTGATATGTTTGTTTGTTTATTTCCCTAAGTTTTAGTATGCTTTCTTTTTTTGCTGCACTTATTGCTGGACATAAACTATTTCTGTGATGTGATGTGTGTATTTATTTAACTATTATGTTTGTTTATTATACTGTCTCACAAGGTGTAAAAAATAACATACAATGTATTTACCACAGATTTTCAATGACGAGCCCGAATCAGAGTGACAGTTCGAATGAGGAGACTCAGCAGCAGACAGCTGATTTGTTTTATCATAATAGAGTGATCGGTGCACGACAGTTTTAGTGCCAATGATGGTACCCTCGGAAGGTGGACCGTCTAGTACACCTTGTATGACATCAAGCCAAACCAGAGCTAGATGGATTGGTGAACTTTTGGATGGACATCCTCACAGATTTTTCAATGCCTTTAGAATGTCGAAGGTAATATTTATTGATTTGCTGACACTCCTCACACAACAGTATGGTTTGCAAGGATCCAGGAGGACTCTTCCACGTGAGGTGCTTGCAATTACTTTGCAGATTTTGGGCCATAATTTATCGATACAAATAGCGAGTGAACGATTTCAACACTCTACGAAAACTATTAGCAAATTCTTCGCAAGGGGTATAAATGCAATTAAAAGACTATCTTCTGATGTTATTAGGCCTGTAGATCCACATTTCAATGATATTCCCCCGCAAATTTCAAATGACGCTCGGTACATGTCATTTTTAAAGACTGCATAGGAGCTATTGATAGAACACATGTGGATGCTCGAGTTCCTGCAGATCAACAAGTTGCTTACATTGGTCGTCATGACACAACAACGCAGAATGTCATGACGGTTTGTGATTTCAACATGTGCTACACTTTTGCATTAGCTGGTTGGGAGGGTTTTACTCATGACAGCCGTATATTTCAGCATGCTCTTATGAACCCCAGTTATAATTTCCCGTACCCGCCACCTGGTGAGTCATTTGCAGCATAAATCTCTTTTTAATAGGAAGTATTGAACAACATTTTACTCATACTTACCTTGAAATATATAATTTTGCAGGCAAATATTACGTGGTAGATGTCGGATATCCACTACAACGCGGTTTTCTAAAACCATATTCAGGCACGCGATACCATTTGCCAGATTTTAGAATGGGCAATAGACCCATACAAGGGCGCCGGGAAATTTTCAACCAGGCTCACTCGTCGTTGCGCAGTGTTATAGAACGTTCATTTGGCGTATGGAAAAAAAAGTGGAAGATACTAAGGGATATGCCGCCATACAATTTGTCAAAGCAACGAGACATTGTGATTGCAACAATGACATTGCATAACTACATTCACAGACATCCATCACGTTCAGACATTCATTTTCATGCTTATGATGTAGACGAACATTTCATTTATCCAGCGGGTGTTCAGAACAGAACTGCTGATAACTTCACAAAAGGAAGTTATCTTCTGCGTCAATCTGCCGCATTTTGACTAATTTATCTTCAAAATACTGATCAAAAGTGTGTGTAAACGAGTAAATTATCATTTGTGCGAAAATTCATGTATCAGTAATATTTATATTTATGTTTATGATAGGAAAATATGAAGAAAGTAACTTGTGCGGCTGATGATAAGCGTGAAGAGCATTCAGGAAAAGTTGCAGGAAAATTACAGGAATTTTGGAGCAGATTTTTGCTGAATTCTGGACAACACAGAATTTGTTGCAACAAATTAAAATTTGTTGCAACAAACCTGCGAATTTGAATTTTAAGATTACGAAAATAATTCAAAAATGGCAGTTTTAGAAATGAAAGGAGGCTTCCTTTCATAAATGTTGGAGATCCTTTGAGACCCTTGGACCATATAAAGGGATTTTGGGAGATCTTTTTATTATCTTTTGTCATTTTGGAGAGAAGGAGGCCAAGTTTAGGGTTCTTGACGGTGGAGAAGCGGAATCCGGCCACGAGAAAGGGTAGATCTGAACTTTTGAAGCCATGAACTGTAAGATCGTTATAGTTTTGTGTGTTCCTTTTCTCGCCATGAACTAAACTCTCCAAGTCTTGTACGAGGAGAGTACTATGTGTGTTTTTTATGGTGTATGTTCTTGGTTGTTGAGATTTGTTGAATGATTTATTATCTAGTGAACTTTTGAATTTATTTATGAGATTTTTGGCTTTGATCTTCATCTTGTGATGCGTTGCGAGAATCGAGAGATGAGTGTCGTAATATAAGGTTGAAGGTTATTTTATTGCACCGCAAGAATCGAGAGACGAGCGGTGTAAAACGTTTAACCAAAAATCTCCTCTTTTGCGTTGTACTTCGAGAGTCGAGAGAGTAGAAGTGCATTCGCTCATTAGTTCACTGTAGTTTAGAGGGGTGGAGGAGACTCCCTCCTTTTGCTAGCAGTCCGATTTTTATGATAATCAATATCCTTCATTCCTCCTAAGTTAGAAATAAGTAGGAGAATTTAGGACATTGGGATTTCCGAGATTCGAGAGATGATGATTTCTTCTAAAAAAATCGTTGTATGATAATTCCTTCAACACTCTTAACTAATATTATTTATTACACACCATTCAGACGCACATAGGAAATCCGAAATACAAGGCTAATTTTTCCAAGTGGTTTAAGAATTTCTAAGGATTTTCGTAGTTAAGTTAGATTCGATTTTTATTAAAAAAATTTCATTACTTTGAAAAATCACCTTAAACATCTGGTTTGGATTTAAAGAACGGTGTAGCTAGTACTTGCAAGCTTTAGGTTGATCACTTCTCCGAGAGAACGATCTCACTCACACTTTATTACTTGTTACGGCACGTGCACTTGCGAGAGTACGCATAACCTGTTTCGGGCGTATCAAGTTTTTGGCGCCGTTGCCGGGGAAGTGCTGTTAATATATTGTTTATTTTCTTGTAATATTAGTAAACCCTAGTATTTGGAGGTCAAACTTTAATCTTGTCGAATTTTAAATGTGTTTGTAGTTTTTCTGTTATTGCTAGTTTTTGTTCTGTTAGTGCATGTCCAGATTTCGATCCATTGAGTTATTGCCATTAAACTTAGAATTTTTTTTTAAAAAAGTAAACCCTGAGTATTTAGAGCTCAAGTTTTTATTTTTTTTATTTTATTTTCTAGGATTTGTTTTTTTAATTCACAATTTAATTTTATTTATTCCTAATCTATTTTTTTCAAAAAAAAAATCAAAGTAGCTTTATTCATTTAAATTATTTGTGTGTAGTTGATTTGTGCAAAGATTAATATCCATTTAGTGAATTCTCTCACGCAAAATCATGTATTCATATTTATATTCTCGATGTCATTATTGCGGGGCATTCAATCATGCCAGTGATGATTGTTATATAAAAGACTGTAGTTACATGTCATATGGCTCACCCTATGGAGTACCAACATCTGATGATACTTCATATAGTGCTCCTAAGTTTTATAATTATGCTCCCACACAACATGCAACGTTTCCGCATTTCAACCCGACCCCTCAAAGGCCGAGAAGAAATGAGAAACAATGCATATTTTGTCATAGCACCGGGCACGCTATGAAAGAGTGCGTTGCATTTCAACGTCAAAGAGAGGCGTATAACAAACCTAAAATTCAAATCCTCTCATCCTATTCTTATTATGACATTCCTTGTGATTCTAATGATATATACGCATTACCTCCTTGTCTACGAGGAAGTATTGGAGATATAACCATCATGTTTGTTGATGATCTGTGCAACGACATCACGGAGCTGCCTCTCCCTACACATTCATCACTTAGTTTGGATTCACCCATGGAGGAACCAACCCACATAATCTCTAATAATGCTATCACCCCCGTTCCTCCACCTTCTTTACACGAATTTTATACACCTATTTTTATCGATCATGTCGAAGATATTGCGCTCGGGGATAATCCTGAACCTGAGGATGTGGCAAAGTGTATTATCCTCTCCAACGGAGGGAAGAATTCTTTGGAGCACTATGATGCGCTTGAAGAGGATATCCTTTCTGATGAGCAGATATACACTTCTTCATTGGATGAGGAGGTTCAACTCACCACTGAGGCCCTTGAATTCTCGGGCCCCACTTATTATGATGCTTACGATACCGACATCGATCAATCTTCGGAACCTACTGGAAGTGAAACCGGGATCACTCCCATAATTAGAAATCATTTATGTCTTTCTTCTATTTTATTTCCTAATCTCCTTTCATTATCTGAGCCTAAGCAAGTTGATGCGTCACAAATGCTCGAAGAGGTTATTGAGCATTATCCTCAAGTTGATGAGATGGGTATCCCCTTATGTGAGGAGGTTGAGTGCTCCACCATAGTTGAAGCCTCATTCATTTTCTTCTCTCCCTATAGCCTCTCTGTTGACGAAGATACCTTGCTAGGTATAGATATAGATTATGGTGAGAATGGCGAGAAGCACTCCACTTCTTACTTTTTGTTCCCATTACCGGCGATTAACATGTATTATTATTTAGGTAAAGAGGTGGTTGTTTTATCGTCGTATCGGTACCCGCTGCCGACGCGTATATTAGAACAACTACGTGTTCATTTCTCTTTTCATCGTCCCATAATTTAGAATTTTAAAATTTCTGAATAAATCGTGCTGGGGAGACAATAAACCCAGTAGTTATCTTTCGTTTACTTTATATTGTGTTTTAATTTTTCTGTCCATTGTTGTAGTCCGACAATAAACTATCCGCTGCTTAGGAGGCAACCCAATGTTTAATTTGCATTATTAGTTGGATTTGTAACTTTAATTTAGCAATATATATATAAATATATATATATATTTACTATTTTCGTACTAAGTATGTTTAGCAGCTTTTAGTTACATTAATAAATTTTAAAAAAAATGCAAATAAATGATGGTTAATGTATGAATGATGATGAGAAAAAAGAAAAGAAAAAAAATCTATTTAAGTCAAACTATTTGTTAGCCCTGATGATGCTTATCCTATGACACTTATTATGTTTTGACTTGAATATTATGGAATGACTTTTGGTGCGAGTCATGAAAATGGTTTTTATGATAATCATCGTGCACATGTGCTATATTTGTGTGACTTTTGATTATTCTCAGCGAATCTAACACAAATATACATCATGTTAATGACTATGTCCACTTTGAGGATGAATGTTTTGCAGGTTAGACTAAATGGCGGGATTGTTGAGAAATATCGTATGTTGGGAGCAACGTGAGTGCGTCAACAAGAAGCAATAGACGACCACTCTATCACATCCAATTCAGGGGAGTTATTTAAATTTCAAGTTTTTTTTCTTCCTTAAAATTATTTGTTTATTAGTAAACACACCTTAGACTATCCATATGATAAAAAACGAATTATTTGCTAGGGACTAGCAAATGACTTAAGTGTGGAGGTGTCGTGCTATAACTCCTACCACTTGAGTGAAAAATAATTCATTTAAATATAAATTTAATGATCTTACTTCTTGTTTTACTTAATCATTAGACTATTCTAGACACATTCAATGATAATTAATTGGTATGACTGAACAATCCAAAGAGTTCATTCTATGAATTTGAAGTTAGTAAGATTTTTTTTTTCTGATAAAGCTCGCTCAAGCATTTTTTTTATATACAAAATATTTGTTTAATTCCAATGCAATATTGTGATATTTACCTTTAAAATAATGGAGAGGGATGAGCAAGAACTAAGTCAATGATGCAAGCCTACACATGAGTTTAGCTAGTATTCCTTTTGATCATCCACTAACATATTTGAGCTTGAACTTTGTCATACACACTATTTCATGCTTATCTGTCATTTGTTCCTACTAGTTATACCTTAGTAAGTTAACCATTTATGGGTGCCAAAATTTTCTTTAAATGGTTAAATTTTATAGTGATATGTGACCTAGGTATATGTCTACATACTTGGAATGATCCCAACTATGATGAAAAAAATAATGGGAAAAGAAATTTGTGTTATAGTGATATGCGGCCTAGGTATGTGAATGCATACTTAGAATGATCCCAACTATGATAAAAAAAGAGAGAAAAAAATGGTTGAAACATCATAGTGATATGTGGCCTGGGTATGTGCACTTATACTTGGAATGATCCCTACTATAAATAAAAAAATGATGATGCACGACCCCATAACATGGTGAATTATTAAGGATACTAACTAGAGGTCATCATACTATTACCAAAGTTATCCATAAATTCCGAAACAAGCCAAAACTATCCGACTTTTATTTGAACTACCAACTCTTGAAGAGGTTAAATCATAGACTTAGTATATTCTTATCCTTTCCAATAAAATGCGGAGGTTCAATATAAAATTTTGCATGGAAGTAAACTATTTTTTAAAGAAAAGCACGCATCGTACTACGATACTTGTTTGAGCTTTATCTTCCATCTAACTAATGGAATTGTCAATGAATGAGCTCTCATAGATTGCTAAGCTTATCAGTTGAGTTAAACGAGTTTCTTGAGTATGCCGCGATTATTTTGTTTTCAAGAACTAAAGATCATTTGAGTGCATATCTTATTACTTCTTCACTCATGCTATTGTTATGAAATGACTTTGCTAGGGACTAGCAAATGTTTAAGTGTGGAGGTGTGATAACTTCACAAAAGAAAGTTATCTTCTGCGTCAATCTGCCGCATTTTGACTAATTTATCTTCAAAATACTGATCAAAAGTGTGTGTAAACGAGTAAATTATCATTTGTGCGAAAATTCATGTATCAGTAATATTTATATTTATGTTTGTGATAGGAAAATATGAATAAAGTAACTTGTGCGGCTGATGATAAGCGTGAAGAGCATTCAGGAAAAGTTGCAGGAAAATTACAGGAATTTTGGAGCAGATTTTTGCTGAATTCTGGACATCACAGAATTTGTTGCAACAAATTAAAATTTGTTGCAACAAACCTGCGAATTTGAATTTTAAGATTCCGAAAATAATTCAAAAATGACAGTTTTAGAAATGAAAGGAGCCTTCCTTTCATAAATGCTGGAGATCCTTTGAGACCCTTGGACCATATAAAGGGATTTTGGGAGATCTTTTTATTATCTTTTGTCATTTTGGAGAGAAGGAGACCAAGTTTAGGGTTCTTGACGGTGGAGAAGCGGAATCCGGCCACGAGAAAGGGTAGATCTGAACTTTTGAAGCCATGAACTATAAGATCGTTATAGTTTTGTGTGTTCCTTTTCTAGCCATAAACTAAACTCTCCAAGTCTTGTATGAGGAGAGTACTATGTGTGTTTTTTATGGTGTATGTTCTTGGTTGTTGAGATTTGTTGAATGATTTATTATCTAGTGAACTTTTGAATTTATTTATGAGATTTTTGGCTTTGATCTTCATCTTGTGATGCGTTGCGAGAATCGAGAGATGAGTGGCGTAATATAAGGTTGAAGGTTATTTTATTGCACTGCAAGAATCGAGAGACGAGCGGTGTAAAACGTTTAACCAAAAATCTCCTCTTTTGCGTTGTACTTCGAGAGTCGAGAGAGGAGAAGTGCATTCGCTCATTAGTTCACCGTAGTTTAGAGGGGTGGAGGAGACTCCCTCCTTTTGCTAGCAGTCCGATTTTTATGATAATCAATACCATTCATTCCTCCTAAGTTAGAAATAACTAGGAGAATTTAGGACGTTGGGATTTCCGAGATTCGAGAGAGGAGGATTTCTTCTATAAAAATCGTTGTATGATAATTCCTTCAACACTCTTAACTAATATTATTTATTACACACCATTCAGACGCACATATGAAATCCGAAATACAAGGCTAATTTCTCCAAGTGGTTTAAGAATTTCTAAGGATTTTCGTAGTTAAGTTAGATTCGATTTTTATTAAAAAATTTTCATTACTTTGAAAAATCATCTTAATCATCTGGTTTGGATTTAAAGAATTGTGTAGCTACTACTTGCAAGCTTTAGGTTGATCACTTCTCCGAGGGAACGATCTCACTCACACTTTATTACTTGTTACGGCACGTGCACTTACGAGAGTACGCATAACCTATTTCAGGCGTATCAACTGCTCAAAATAATGTTGGCTCAAGTGGAGACAATGTTAGAGGGATTCAGGTAGGAGTGGATGAGATGGTGGTATTGCGTGACTCAATTGCCAAACAATTATTGCACCGAGCTTGAA
>CM077162.1:29199078-29272448 GCA_039583875.1 Platanthera guangdongensis | reverse complement strand
TTAACGTGAATTCGTGGGCGAATTCTTTTTCAGGGGTGGTGAGCACATTGTGTGCGTCATCGTAATAAGTAAACCCATGAATGTCCACCTTAGGATGAAAATACTTCTGTTTGAGGAACCTGCGTGTTCCTATAATGTTGCGTTTGCATGTTATTTGGAGTCGCTTAACGGTGTGTTTGTACCACTATAGGTGACCGAAGTGGTGTTGGCCGTCAGAACGCCGAAGTTCTGAGGCTAGTAGTGCACCAGAAGTTGCTCCAGCAACACCTTTGTCGGCGTGAAAATATAAGATTGGTGGCTGAAGCGTGTTGGCCGTGATAATGCGCAGCCTGGGAGGCAAGCGCAGCAGCCAGCTCCTGTGATTGAGCAAGTACCTCTTCAAGCTGAGCCGAGGAGGATGGAGCAAGTGGTTGTAGAACCAATAGTGCCAAGGAGGGCGACTGAGAGGCAGTTGAAGCATGTAATGAGCTTTAAACCCTCCGTTATTCTCGGGGTTGGGAACCCCATCGCAGGCTGAAGACTGGCTCTCTAGGGTGAAAGAGAGTCATGACAGCGACGGAGACGGAGGAGTGGCAAATGACCACCATCGCTACGTTCCTTCTGGACGGGGAAGCGAGATGTGGTGGGAAGCTTGAGCTGCATCATCTGAGAGGTAAGACAACTGATAGACTTCCGATGGAAGAGTTCTCCGAATTGTTCTTAGCAAGATACCTCCCTTCTACTCAGAGGATTTCAATGGAGAATGAGTTCCTGAGGTTGGTGCAGGTGAGCGAAGCGTGGATGTATATCTCCACGAGTTTACGCGGTTGAGTCGTTATGCGAGCTCTACCATCATGGATGAGGAGCGCAAGACTAATCGTTTTTACGAAGTCTGAGGGATGAGCTGAGACTATTACTGTCGGGGCGATGACGCAGGGTTTCTGACCTTGGTCAATACTGCCCGGTCCTTGGAAAGGACATGAAGAGTGTACAAGCAAAGAAAGCTTGGGTGAAAAGAAATCTGAGTTTAAAGTGCCGACTACTTCGAAGTCTGGCTATCGGAGGGCTTTCAAGAAGCATAGGACTTCGGGTCCAGCTCCTTCTGGCGCTTCTGGGGCCTACGGGTCGGACCCCGGGCCGTGTTTTACTTGCGGCAAGACGGGCACTTTGCCCGTGATTGTTGGAGCGGACGTCCTAAGTCCGAAGGAGGCCAGGAGCTACTACGAAGAGAAGGGAAAGGCGGGGTTCGACCGCATCCCCTATGCCCGCCCAACCAAGGGTCTATAATCTTGGCCAACAGAGGCCATTAAACAAGCTGACGTGGTGACAGGTACGGTTTAATTTATAGCAAGTCAATTCCTTATATGCTTGTTATGTACATGTTACCTACCACTGCTTGTTTAGGATTTGTATTGATTTGTGAAAATCCGGCACGAGCACTCTTTGATACGGGAGCTTCACACTCCTTCTTGTCCGAAGGATTTATATCACGCATCGGAGTCCCTTCTTCGATGGCGAAGGACAAGTTGGATGTGTTTATTGCCCAATGGGTGTTCGATGCGAGCGGTTAGGATCTGCGAGGTTAAGACTCGTATTGGAGAGCAGGAGTTCGACCTGCGGCGTCTTTACTTCCGTTGGTGGAGTTGACGTCATATTTGGCATGGACTGGCTCTCGCAGCAGGCCCATATAGATTGCGGTAGCAAGGAAGTCAAGCTGGGAGCAAGTCGTGAGACGACTTTTACAGGCTTAAAGGGGTCGAGCAAGACGTTGATGTCTGCTCTTCAGGTGGTGAAGGCGGTTCGTGCCGGAGCAGAACTGTTCTTTACACTTGTGGAGGTTGCAAAGCCGAAGCCCGCGATGATTGTATTTCAGTGGTATCGGAATACCCTGATGTGTTCCCCGCAGATCTTCCTGGAGCCCCGCCTCAACGGGAGATCGATTTTACGATCGAGCTAGTGCCAGGTGCAAAGCCTGTGTCACGATCTCCGTATCGCTAGCGCCTAAGGAAATGGCGAGAGCTGAAAGTTCAATTGCAAGAGTTGTTGGAGCAAGGGTATGTGCGCCCGAGTTCTTCGCCTTGGAGCGCACCGTCCTCTTTGTTAAGAAGAAGGACGGAAGCTTGAGGTGTGTATTGATTATCGGGAGCTAAACAAGCTGACTGAGAAGAACAAGTACCCGATCCCCCGGATTGATGATCTCTTTGATCAGTTAGTCGGGTCGACGGTGTACTCGAAGTTAGATCTCAAGTCTGGGTACTATCAGCTGCGGATAAGGGAGAGTGATATCCCGAAGACAGCGTTTAGTACGAGATACGGGCATTATGAGTTTACGGTCATGCCGTTTGGGCTGACTAATGCGCCGTCAGTATTTATGGATTTGATGAACAGGACGTTCAGGGAGTACCTAGACCATTTCGTGATCGTCTTCATCGACGATATTTTGGTGTACTCGCAAAGTGAGGAGGATCACTTCAAGCATCTCCATTTGGTGTTGGAGACACTCAGGAGAAACCAGTTGTATGCCAAGTTCTCGAAGTGCGAGTTTTGGCTATCCTCAGTGGCGTTCCTCGGGCATATAGTGAGTGGAGAGGGTATTGCGGTGGATCCGGCGAAGATTGTTGCGATACGGGAGTGGCCTGAGCTTGCTACGTAGCAGAAGTCCGGAGCTTTTTGGGGCTTGCCGGTTATTATAGGCGCTTCGTAGAGAACTTCTCGCGATAGCGCTACCTCTCACTACTTTGACGAGGAAGGAGCATAAGTTCGTTTGGACGCCGGAGTGCGCGCGAGCTTTTGAGGAATTGAAGTGTCGGTTGACCACGGCGCCTGTGTTGAGTTCGCCGTTTGGACCGAAGGCTATGAGATATATAGCGATGCTTCAGGCAGCGGTTTGGGTTGCGTGCTACTGCAGCACGGCAGCGTGATAGCTTATGGCTCGATACAACTAAAAGTGCACGAGAGGAATAACCTCCATGACTTGGAGTTGGCGGCCGTGATTTTTGCCTTGAAGCTGTGGAGACACTATTTGTACGGTGTGAAGATTGATATCTACACCGATCACAAGAGCCTAAAGTATTTGATTGATCAGAAAGATCTGAATATGCGGCAGCGTAGGTGGATGGAGTTCCTGGGGGACTATACTTTTAAGATCCACTACGTGCCTGGCAAAGGGAATGCGGTTGCGGACGCGTTGAGTCGCCGCCCCAGCTCAAGCGAATTGGCTATCAGTGCATGATGAGCGGTTGGTGCAGGAGCTGGAGGCGTTGGAGATTGTTTGTGTGGATAGACAATCTAGTGCTGAAGCAGTGCTGAATTGGACTGAAGTCCAATATGACCTGGCTGATCGGATTCGGCAGGCTTTGGATATGGATGCTCATATAAGCAGTTCATGATAGAGGCTCTGGATGGTTCAAATTCCCAATTCGTCGTGGAGGACGGATTGCTTTGGAAAGACGGTCGTTTGTGCGTCCCAAGTGTGGGCAATTTACGGGTGGAGTTGTTGTACGAGGCACACCATACCAAGTACTCGATTCACCCGGGAGCACGAAGATGTACCGCGATGTGAAGAAGCTATTTTGGTGGCCGGGTTTGAAAAAGGATGTGGCGCTATACGTAGCGAAGTGCCAAACCTGCGCCTTGGTAAAGGCGGAGTGCCAAAAGCCGGGAGGATTTCTTAAGTCCTTGCCTATTCCGGAGTGGAAATTCGACGACATCTCTATGGACTTTGTGCATGGTTTGCCAAGGTCGCAGAAGGGGAACGACGCCATTTGGGTGGTGGTCGATCGATTAACGAAGGTGTCGCATTTTATTCCGCATAGGAAGGATGATCCGGTGGAGAAGCTGGCGAAGCTTTATGTGGATAATATAGTACGGCTTCATGGTGTGCCCGCAGCATCGTGAGTGACCGAGATGGGCGGTTCACGTCCAATGATTGGAGGCTGGTGCAGCAAAATGTTGGGAACAAAGCTGAAGTTTAGCACAGCCTTCCATCCGCAAACGGATGGGCAGACCGAGAGGGTCAATAGAACGATGGAAGACATGCTTCGCATGTGTGTCTTGGACTTTGGAAAGCAATGGGAGACCACCTTTATTTGGTGGAGTTCGCATACAACAACAGCTACCAAGCAAGTATTCAGATGGCGCCTTTCGAGGCCCTATATGGTAGAAGATGTCGCACGCCGTTGTCTTGGTTAGAAACGGGCGAGTCGAAGTTGTATAAGCGATCGGAAGTGGAGGATGCTACTTCCTTGGTAAGAACATTCGGGAGAGGTTGCTTATCGCTCAGGACCGGCAAGCAAAGTACTATAATGCCAAGCACAGGAACGTGGAGTTCGCTGTGGGCGATTATGTATACTTGAAGATCAAGCGTTCAAGGGTGTCTCGCGGGTGCGGCGATTGAAAAAGCTAAGCCCGAGGTACCTTGGACCGTTCGAGGTTCTGGAGCGAGTTGGAGAAGCGGCCTATAGGTTGAAGCTTTCAGTGGAGCTAAGTGGTTTACACGATGTATTCCACATTTCGGTACTTAGGAAGGCGGTGCAAGAGCCTACGCAAGTGATCGCGGTCGATCAAGTGCCGTGGATAGTGGGCTAACGACAAAGGTCAAGCCCGTGCGGATTGAAGACTCGGAGGTCAAGCGGCTACGCAATAAAGAGATCAGGATGGTCAAAGTCCGGTGGGACAATTGCGGTCGTGAGGAGCTCTCCTGGGAGCGAGAGCAGACGATGCTTGACGAATATCCGGAGTTGTTCCGCTCAGGTACAAATTTTGTTTTGTACATGTTTTTCCCTTTATGTAATTTCGTGGGCGAAATTCTTTTAAGAGGGGTAGAGTTGTAACGCCCCGAAACTCAAAGAGCAAAGGGGGACGTTTTGGGCCAGTTTTGTTTCTGGCTGAAGGCACACGGCCTGGGACACGGGCGTGTCCCAGGGCGTGTCAAGCGTGTGTCGACACTTAGCCGCGAAGTCGTCGAGTTATTCTCGACATTCGTCGAGAATGGGCACACGGCCTGCGACACGGGCGTGTCGCAGGGCGTGTCGACCCGTGTCGACACTTAGCCGTGAAATCGTCGAGTTATTCTCGACGATTCGTCGAGAATGGGCACACGGCCTGCGACACGGGCGTGTCGCAGGGCGTGTCGACCCGTGTCGACGATCGTCAAGGTGAAATCGTCGAGATTCACTCGACGATCGTCGAGACAAGGCACACGGCCTCGGACACGGGCGTGTCCAAGGCCGTGTCAGCGAGTCGTCGTTCTCCCCTCGACGAAATGTCCCGTGTACACGGCCTGGAGGCCCAGGCGTGTCAATGTGACACGGGCAAGGACACGGGCGTGTCCTAGAACCCGTGCAGTGCTCGGGTTGGAAACGGGAAAAATCATGGGTACACGGCCGGCTACACGGCCGTGTCAGCTGGAACACGGGCGTGTCAGCTCGAACACGGGCGTGTTCGATACCCGTGTGCGTGTTCAGAAGATTCGATTTTGACGGCGAATGCGGCACACGGCCCTGGACACGGGCGTGTGCCAAGCCGTGTTCGGCCCAGATTGGGCATTTCAGCCCGAATCAAAGCCGCTCGTTTTCTTAGGTTGAGATCCGACGGCTGGGGATGGTTCCTGGGAGGATATACACGGGTTTGACTTAGAAAAATCCACTTTTCATCACTTGATCTCTCTCCAAACCCTTGGAGAAAGAAGAGCCAAGGCTAGAGAAAGAGGAGCTAGATCCGCCATTGGAGGAGCTTCGGAGCTCCGAATCGCAAGCCGACTCCGGATCCACGGAGGCAACGCAAGCGCGGTGATTTCTATCCGATTACATTTCGATGGCGCCAAAGAGGAACGCAAGGGTAACGATCCTCACTTTTGAGCATGATAGCTCTCTTTCTTTGCATAGGAAGCCCTCTCTCGCGAGTTTGCGAAGAGTTGGAGGCGTTCCTTCGGGTAGATATGTAAAGTCCCCGTTGTTTAGCGTCCGTATGCGAGAACGGACATAGGCATTTTGGTTGAAGCCTACCCGGACATGTAGTTCGGATCGGTGATGTTGGCATTGCATAAGGCCGGAGAAGACTCCGTGCTATTTGTGTTTTCGGTTTTCTACGCGGTAGATTGCAGCAGGGAGCCTTGGGGACTAACCCAAAGGTGCACCCGGAAAACTGGGCGGACACGAGGTCTTGCCAACTTGGTGGCCTGAGTGCCAACATGAACATAACGGGGTTATGTGTCTTGCGGTAGAATGGGACTCGGTGAAAGTTTGACCCGCGCAAATGGCTTAAATTGCCGTTGCGATGTGAGCACGGGTTAGATGGAGCCGTACCCGCTTTATGTCGTTCGGGTTAGAGAGACCTAAAGTTACATGGCACTCGCCGTTGGCATAGATGTGAGTCTTCGGTGGTCGATGGCTTAAATTGACGTGACCAATACCATGAAGACGAATTGCTCATAGGAATGGCCGTCTAAGTGGCGGTGGTGAGTCCGGAATGTTAATGGCTTTAATTGACGTGACATCGACCGGTTCGCCGAGAATGTGCCCTGAGTGCACGGGACGTGTGGCCGTACGAGCCAACGTCTGTGATGAAATGGCTATGGTTATATGCATTGCTCGCTTGTGCTAATGAAATGCAGGAAGGAGCATCGCCGCCCCGAGTTGGGGGCGGGATCGTTATAATTTGGTCAGCATTGCTGACCGTTGCTTTGTTTGCCACCGTGCGGTGGTTTGTTTGCTTGCAGGTGCAGCTGGACCAAGCGGTCAATAGCGGGCTAAAGCCCTTTTTGCGAAGCTGGCCCTCGAAGGCCCAAGTGGAAATGTTTTATGTTTATTCATGTATGGCCGGCCTGCGCCGAGGTTGGTAAATCATGTAATAGACAAATGAAACATCTTGTAAGGCCTTAAGGCCGACTTTTGAGTATTTTGTAATGACATTCCTTTTGTTTAGTGGACATTCATGCTTGTGCTGGGTTCTTGATTTGTAACTCTTATAAATTGCTTCCGCTAGAATGCTCTGTGTAGGACGTTGAGATTGGTTGGATGGTTTCCATACGTAACCACCCGGTCTGTCTGTGGTATATGGCGTCGGGCCCCGGCCGGACCTACTGCTATATGCTATGCGACGATAGGGGTGTTACAGCATCTAGCACAACATCACATCATTTGGGTACTCACATTTCCCCATTGGCATAAAGCCGCAAACACTAAGGGAGACACCTCTCCCTCAAAACGGCGCACAGGCCTCCATAAGAATTCTGCCAAGGCCCCACCCGCTCGTGGGCTTAGCCCCGATTGCCTGCAAGCTCTGACGTCTCATGTCAGGTTTCCAACAAACACAGACCGACCGATTCTAAGAAGCCTTGCTGGACCCACCCGCTCATGGCCTCTTTGCCCGGGCTTGCCCTAAGCTTGACATTCTCGTCAGTCTCACAGAAGGGGACTAGTCTCGTCGGACACTCTCCACACATGACGCACATGTCACGGGATAGCCAGCCGACCACAGAGACATAGCCACGCCTTGGCACATCACAAACCAAGACTAAATACATCGCAATCCCTCATTGTACTGCAGCGTTCCCGCGCACCAAGGAAACCATCTCCAACTCGTGCGGAGCTAATCTTGTCCACCAAGGAAACCATCTCCAACTCATACGGAGCTAACCTTGTCCCTCAAGGAAACCATCTACCGCCACGAGGAGCTAACCTTGTCCGGGTTCGACTACACGTACCTTTCAAGCAAACGGGACAATCACCACCACAACACAAACGACATCTTGCCGCAACGGAAAATCTCTACGAATCCCTAAGTTCGTATGCAACATCACCGAGTCGGACTAACGGTCGCGACCACGGCTTCACCCACCATGCCTAATCCACTAGCGAAGCGGATCTCTAATGCAAAAATATGCCGGGGACGGACTCAATCAACCCGGAGGTTCCTCTTGAACCTTGAAAAACCAAAACCCCTCTCATTTGAGAGTTTGATGCCCAAAAATTAGAGAGAAAAGAAAATAAATGATGCTAGTACATGCATCCTAAAGACCGAGAGGAGAGATGTCGTTACCTTCCGACTCCTCTTCCTTGCCATGACAAAATAGCCAAATGGAAATCTTCGCAACGATCTAAGCTTCACGGATCCGGACTCGGTTTGCGATTTGGAGCTCCGAAACCCTTCCTACAGCCCAAGACCTTCTTCTTCTCCTCCTGCTCTAGCTTTTCTCAAGAACTTAGAAAGAGAAGACTTGAAAACAATGAGGGTTTCCAACCCTAAAATCGGACTTAACTTCCAGAGATGGCCTGAACCGTTAGATCCCAAAACTAGAAAAAGAATGGCCGCGATTCGCCTGGAAAATAGAAGATCTGGGCCAAACACGGCCTGGCACACGCCCGTGTCCAGGGCCGTGTGCCTCATTCGCCATCTCAAATCGACGCGCCTGGAATCGCACACGGGCATCCGACACGCCCGTGTTCAACTCGACACGCCCGTGTCCCCAGTGACACGGCCGTGTGGCCGGCCGTGTGCCTCCAACAACACGACCCCGAAACCACCCGAGAGCTGACACGGCCTGGGACACGCCCATGTCCCAAGCCGTGTGCCAAGTCTCGACACCCGTCGACAGGCTTTGTGTCGACACCGCGGAAAAAACGTCGAGCGAAGATCGTCGACCAAGCGGGACACGCCCTGTGACACGCCCGTGTCACAGGCCGTGTGCCCAGTCTCGACACTTGTCGAGCAAAAGTGTCGACACTTGGGACGAGTGTCGACACGGCCTCGACACGCCCTGCGACATGCCCGTGTCGCAGGCCGTGTGCCCCACTCTCGACACTTTGTCGAGCGAAAGTGTCGACACTTGGGCCGAGTGTCGACACGGCCTCGACACGCCCGTTCGCAGGCCCGTGTCGCAGGCCGTGTGTCCCACTCTCGACACTTTGTCGAGCGAAAAGTGTCGACACTTGGGCCGAGTGTCGACACGGCCTCGACACGCCCTGCGACACGCCCGTGTCGCAGGCCGTGTGCCTCCTGCCAGAAACCCAAAAATTTCCAGAACTGCAGACTGAACCTCTTGCAAAACTGGGGTGTTACAACTCTCCCCCACTTAACAGAATTTCGTCCCGAAATTTCAAACAAAAGGGTACAAAACTTAAATTGTACCTGACATGAAGAGTTCTGGATGATCTTCTAGCATGGCCTGTTCTTGTTCCCAAGAGAACTCCTCACGACCGCAGTTGTCCCATCAAACTTTCACGAGTTTGACTTCTTTATTCCGCAACTGCGAGTCTCCGAATCCTCTATAGCAATTGGAAGGACTCGCGTCCTCAGTCTTCCTCAATCGGCACCGATGCCGGCTCAATTACTACGCTAGCCTCTACCAAGGCCTTTCTCAAATGGAGATGTGGAAGACGTCATGTAATCCACTCAAATCTGCGGACAGTGCCAACCGATAAGCTGCTTCTCCTACCCGCTCAACAATTTCAAAAGGCCCCAAAAACCTTGGACTCAGCTTCTTGAGTCGGCGAATCCGTGAGACGCCTTTGAACGGCTTGACCTTCAGATAAACCAATCACCAACTGCAAATTCCAACTTCCGGTGACGAGCATTAAAATATTTTGCTTGCCTGTCTTGCACCACCTTCATACGCTCTTGGATGGTCCGTACCAACTCACGCGTCAATCACCCCGTCCTTTCCCAACATTTTGGTGTCTCCCGCCTCTGCCCAAGACATTGGCGTTCGACACCGCCTCCCATACAAAGCTTCGTATGGCGCCATTTTTATGCTTGCTGAAAACTATTGTTGTACGCAAATTCTACCATGAAGAGGTGATCCTCCCACCTCTTGTCGAAATCAAGAACGCACATTCTCAACATATCCTCCATAGTACGGTTCGTTCTCTCCGTTTGCCCATCAGTTTGAGGATGGAACGCCGTACTGAACTTTAGCTTCGTGCCCAAGCTCTTCTGAACCAATCTCCAGTCCTTAGACGTAAACCGTCCATCTCGATCACTGACTATGCTCTTAGGAACTCCGTGCAGTCACACAATGTTGCGAACATACAACTCCACCAGCTTCCCACGCTGTCCTCTTTCCGATTTGGGATGAAGTGAGCCACCTTGGTTAGGCGATCCACGATCACCCAAATAGCATCATTACCATGCTGCGATCTAGGCAAACCATGCACAAAGTCCATGGAGATGTCCTCAAATTTCCACTCAGGAATTGGAAGGGGCTTCAGGAACCCGCCCAGTTTCTGACATTCGGCCTTCACGAAGGCACATGTTTGGCAACGACTCACATACAAAGCTACATCTCGCTTCAACCCCGGCCACCAAAATGATTTCTTCATATCCAAGTACATCTTTGTACTGCCCGGGTGAATGGAGTACTTTGAGAAGTGAGCCTCAAACATCAACTCCTCACGGAGATTGCAAACTGCGTTACACAAACCCTTCCATCCTTTCTCAAGATTCCCTCAATCATCTCCCAGGCGCTGCTCTCGCCCTTTTGAGCCTCCAACACAAAAGGTTGTAACTCCACATCCAATCGAGTCGCTTCCCGAATACGATCGGACAAGTCATTTTGCACTTCAATCCAGTTCAACCGAGCCACGCTAGACTCGCCTCTCGCAACACATTCCAATCCAAGGGACTCCCATTCCGTACCAACCGCTCATCATGAGCTTCGATCCAATTTCCTTGCCCCGAGTACTTTCTACTCAACGCGTCCGCCACCACATTGGCTTTACCCGGCGTATACTGAATCACCACTTCGTAGTCTCCAAGAAACTCAACCCATCTGCGTTGCCGCATGTTCAAGTCCTTCTGATCCAAGAGATACTTCAGGCTTTTATGGTCCGTGAAGATCTGCACCCTTGCGCCATACACATAGTGTCGCCATATTTTCAACGCGAAGATTACCGCCGCCAACTCCAAGTCATTGACGGGGTAATTCCTCTCATGAGGTTTCAGCTGTCTAGACCCAAAAGCTATCACCTTGCCATGCTGCACTAACACGCAACCCAAACCGCATCCCGATACGTCACTGAAAATCTGAAATCCATCGGTCCCTTGCGGTAAACTCAGGATTGGAGCCATCATAAGCCTCTCCTTCAGGGCCTCAAATGCTTGACCGCACTCTTGGGTCCACACAAACTTATGGTCTTTGCGAGTGAGTGAGGTGAGGGGTAGAGCTATCTTCGAGAAATTCTCCACGAATCTCCTATAGTACCCGGCTAGTCCAAGAAAACTTCGGACTTCCGCCACGGTCCTCAACACCGGCCAATCTCTGATGGCCTCCACTTTCGCTGGATCCACTGCCACCCCATCACCACTAATCACGTGGCCCAAAAACGCCACCTTGGCTAACCAGAACTCGCACTTTGAGAACTTTGCAAACAATTGGTTCTCCCTCAACACTTGCAGGACCACTCTCAAGTGGGTCTCATGCTCCACTTCAAACTTGGAGTACACCAAGATGTCATCAATGAAGACAACCACAAACGAATCCAAGTAATCCCGAAATACTCGATTCATCAGATCCATGAACACCGATGCTGCATTCGTCAACCCGGACGGTATCACCGTAAACTCAAAGTGTCCGTACCTTGTCCCAAAAGCAGTCTTGGGTATGTCCTCGTCCCGAATTCGCAACTGATAGTAGCCTGACTTCAAGTCCAACTTCGAATATACCACTGACCCCACCAATTGGTCAAACAAATCGTCTATCCGAGGAATCAGATACTTATTCTTGACGATCAATTTATTCAGCTCTCGGTAGTCTATGCATAGGCGCATGCTACCGTCTTTCTTCTTAACAAACAACACCGGTGCGCTCCACGGTGAAGAATTGGGTCTAATATATCCTTGCTCCAATAGTTCCTGTAATTGTACCTTAAGTTCTGCCAACTCCTTTGGTGCCATCCTAAAAGGGGGACGCGACACCGGTCTAGCCTCCGACACTAACTCGATCGAGAAGTCGATCTCCCGCCGAGGAGACGCTCCAGGAAGTTCATCCGGAAACACATCCTTGAACTCTGCCACCACTGGCACTTCCTCAATAGATAGCTGGGAGAGACGAACCTCCAACAACGCTACCAGCGCCACACCTCCCTGGTTAACCTCCCACATCATTTGCATGGCCGTAATTAGGGAATGGGCTACTCCACAAAGGCCCACAAATTTGACTTCTGATTGCCCCTTACTCTTTAGGGTCACTACCTTGGATAAACAGTCAATGCTGGCGCGCTGCTCTGCAAGTCAGTCCATGCCCAAAATGACATCGAACTCTACTAATTGTAACACTGCTGCTTCCAAAACAAAGACAACTCCGTCTAGCTCCCAACAAATGCGCCCTTTAGCCCCGGTGGTCATAGATGACCCATTGGGCATGCGCACTTTCAGCTCTGCTCCCGACGAGAAAGACCCAACTCCTATTTTTCGGACGAAGCTCTCCACAAGAAAGGAGTGCGATGCTCTCGTATCGAACAATACCCTAGCTGGGTATCCGGAAACTAACACGAAGCCTACAACAAGACATCTCACAAAAGGGGGGGTCTAAAAGTATGAAGCACAAATGCAAACTTAAATTTTCTTCATACCTGTCACCACATCGGTTTGACGGATCGCTTCCTGCTGTCCAAGGTTGTAAGCCCTTGGTTGCACCGGTTGGAACCGAGAAGCGCTCGACTCCGCCATCTTTCCTTTCTCTGCAGCACTGGGGCCCGAGCGCACAGACTGCTCCTGCTTTGACTCTTGCCCCGCTCCCCCTTTCTGACAAGCACGGGCTATGTGCCCAACCTTCCCGCAGTTGTAACACGTCGGCGGTCCCCTAGAGTGAGAACCCCCAGGCGTCCAAGTGCTCCTCTCACCCGATCTGGAAGTGTGAGGTTTCCTCCTCCACCTGCTCCCATCAGAATTTACATGAGATTGGGAGGGCTTCCCTTCCCATGCTTGGGAGTAAAACCCTTCCGACGCTGGGTTCGCTCCAGATCATTCTCCAAACTCCTGGCGGCTTCAACTAGCTCATTAAATCCCGCCCTCTTCATGGAGATGAGGGGCTGTCTCAGATTCTCCCTCAACCCTTGGTAGAAGAGGTTATCCCTCTCTACATCATCCGCCATTGTCGTTCCCGCATAACGACCCAAACGAGTGAACTCTTGCACGTATTCGTCCACCATTTTGTCTCGCTGCATTAGATGCAGAAACTGCCTCTGCAGGGCCAACCGTGTTGAAACTGGAATATACCTCTTAAGAAAAGCGTCCCCAAACTCTTCCACTGACGGGGTGCGTCCCGGGAACTGGCGGCCGCTGTGGCTCACCCACCACAATTTGGCGTCTCCTTCCAACATGAACGCCGTATACTCAGCTTTCTTTTCCTCTGGCGTCTCTGCCGCCCTTAACAGTTCTTGAATACGAACCCACCAATCCTCCGCATCCGTTGGCGTTCCAACACCCTTGAAAGACGGGGGATGGAAACTCAGGAAGTACTTCATGTGTCGGTCTCCATGTCCTACCACCACCCTTTCTGCCAAAGGCTTCACTTGCCTGGCTTCTCCGCCTGGCATGGCCGTCGCCGTGTCTGGTGTAGCAGGGGTTGCTACCTGGGCTGCAGCTGCCGCTTGCGCTGCCACCATCGCTTCTGCAAGCATACGACAGAAGTCAGCCGGGTTTACACCCGTGCCCAGAAGACCTGGAGCAGTGGCACTGCTCGCCGAGAGATCATCCCTTGCTCTTGAAGTGCCCGCCTCGTTGCTTGCACTCTTCAGGAAAATAAGAAGTAAGGGATTAGTCTCCAATCTCAAGACTAAAATATAAGGACACTCACGGTCCCGCATTACTCTTATGTGGATAACTTCTCTACGCACTGACCTTGAATCAAACCTCCCTCTGATACCAAATTGTAACACCTCCCCTGTAGTGGACGTATAATATGGGTCCGGCCGGGGCCCCACAGCATACGAACGCCACAACTTTAGTATTATAAGTTGATATAACTACCCAAACTCAAAACACTCGCACAACACAGCGGAAACAAACAGGACTAGAAGTTATCCACCACTAAAGAGTAAAACAAATGGCCTTAAGGCCTAACATCAAGTGTCCAAAAGAGACATAATACATCAATCATGAATGTGCTCAGCACTCCTAGTCTACCTCGGCATGCAAGCCGGACAAAAGAGTCTCAAACAAACATCATCATAAATGTAGTGCTACAAAAGAGGGAAAAACACTTCATGGGCTTAGGCCTTTTTGGCCGGCGTGCTAGCTCCTGCATGCGATCCTTGCCCTGTAAAAATTATTAGTAACGTGGGTCAGCAAAGGCCGACCTCAAACTATGTAACAACACATCTCCTCCCGGCCGCCCCTAACGGATCCCGGGGAACCCTCCAACCTGCAAGTCAGCACTTCATATGCAATAAAAATAGCTATAAACAGAAGAACATTTAAAGCAGGTTTGGATGTCTCAATCATCAAACATGTTCTCTATTGGTTGAGCACATAAAGAAAGGGCCTACTATGCAACATGAATGCAACACCCGGGCTTCACCCAAGGTACCCTACTGCGTATGCATCTAGCACAATATCACATCATTTGGGTACTCACATTTCCCCATTGGCATAAAGCCGCAAACACTAAGGGAGACACCTCTCCCTCAAACGGCGCACAGGCCGCCACAAGGAATTCTTGCCAAGGCCCCACCCGCTCGTGGGCTTAGCCCCGAGCTTGCCTGCAAGCTCTGACGTCTCATGTCAGGTTTCCAACAAACACAGACTGACCGATTCTAAGAAGCCTTGCTGGACCCCACCCGCTCATGGCCTCTTTGCCCGGGCTTGCCCCAAGCTTGGCATTCTCGTCAGTCTCACAGAAGGGGACTAGTCTCGTCGGGACACTCTCCACACATGACGCACATGTCACGGGATAGTCAGCCGACCACGGAGACATAGCCACGCCTTGGCACATCACAAACCAAGACTAAATACATCGCAATCCCTCATTGTACTGCAGCGTTCCCGCGCACCAAGGAAACCATCTCCAACTCGTGCGGAGCTAACCTTGTCCACCAAGGAAACCATCTCCAACTCATACGGAGCTAACCTTGTCCCTCAAGGAAACCATCTGCCGCCACGAGGAGCTAACCTTGTCCAGGTTCGACTACACGTACCTTTTCAAGCAAACGGGACAATCACCACCACAACACAAACGACATCTTGCCGCAACGGAAAATCTCTACGAATCCCTAAGTTCGTATGCAACATCACCGAGTCGGACTAACGGTCGCGACCACGGCTTCACCCACCATGCCTAATCCACTAGCGAAGCGGATCTCTAATGCAAAAATATGTCGGGGACGGACTCAATCAACCCGGAGGTTCCTCTTGAACCTTGGCAAACCAAAACCCCTCTCATTTGAGAGTTTGGTGCCCAAAAATTAGAGAGAAAGAAAATAAATGATGCTAGTACATGCATCCTAAGGACCGAGAGGAGAGATGTCGTTACCTTCCAACTCCTCTTCCTTGTCATGGCAAAATAGCCGGATGGAAATCTTCGCAACGATCTAAGCTTCACGGATCCGGACTCGGTTCGCGATTTGGAGCTCCGAAACCCTTCCTACAGCCCAAGACCTTCTTCTTCTTCCTCCTTGCTCTAGCTTTTCTCAAGAACTTAGAAAGAGAAGACTTGGAAAACAATGAGGGTTTCCAACCCTAAATCGGACTTAACTTCCCAAGAGATGGCCTGAACCGTTAGATCCCAAAACCAGAAAAAGAATGGTCGCGATTCGCCTGGAAAATAGAAGATCTGGGCCGAACACGGCCTGGCACACGCCCGTGTCCAGGGCCGTGTGCCTCATTCGCCGTCTCAAATCGACGCGCCTGGAATCGCACACGGGCATCCGACACGCGCGTGTTCAACCCGACACGCCCGTGTCCCCAGTGACACGGCTGTGTGGCCGGCCGTGTGCCTCCAACAACACGGCCCTGAAACCAACCCGAGAGCTGACACGGCCTGGGACACGCCCGTGTCCCAAGCCGTGTGCCAAGTCTCGACACCCGTCGACATGCTTTGTGTCGACACCGCGGAAAAACGTCGAGCGAAGATCGTCGACCAAGCGGGACACGCCCTGTGACACGCCCGTGTCACAGGCCGTGTGCCCCAGTCTCGACACCTTGTCGAGCAAAAGTGTCGACACTTGGGACGAGTGTCGACACGGCCTCGACACGCCCTGCGACACGCCCGTGTCGCAGGCCGTGTGCCCCACTCTCGACACTTTGTCGAGCGAAAGTGTCGACACTTGGGCCGAGTGTCGACACGCCCTCGACACGCCCTGCGACACGCCTGTGTCGCAGGCCGTGTGTCCCACTCTCGACACTTTGTCGAGCGAAAGTGTCGACACTTGGGCCGAGTGTCGACACGGCCTCGACACGCCCTGCGACACGCCCGTGTTGCAGGCCGTGTGCCTCCTGCCAGAAACCCAAAATTTCCAGAACTGCAGACTGAACCTCTTGCAAAACTGGGGTGTTACAGATGGCACTCGCCACGTCCCCTTGAGCAGCTAGCCCGGCTTGAGCAGCTCGCCCGGCTTGAGGGTCTCACCCGACTTGACCAGCTCCCCCGGCTTGAGGTTCTCGCCGGGCTTGAGCAGCTCGCCCGGCTTGAGCAGCTCGCCCGGCTTGAGCAGCTCGCACGACTTGAGCAGCTCGCCCGGCTTGAGGGTCTCGCCCAGCTTCAGCAGCTCGCTCGGCTTCAGCAGCTCTCCCGACTCGAGCAGTTCGCCCGGCTTGAGGATCTCCCCCGGCTTCAGCAACTCGCCTGACTTGAGCAGCTTGCCCGACTCGAGCAGCTCGCCCGGCTTGAGGGTCTTGCTCGGCTTCAGCAGTTCGCCCGGCTTTATGGTCTACTGTTTTGCCCCGGGTGGGATGCGAAAACCTGTTCAAAATAATGGAGTTTTTCTGTTGGCAGACCAGCCTCGGGTATTTCTGTAATTTTAGAGCAGCAGGATTGCGCTATTGGCAGGCCATCCCCAGAAATCTATAAATAAACCCTTTGGGTTCCTTGGAAAGATATTCGTTTTCACCAATCCTCATCTTCTTCCTTCATCCTCCAAGGCACCTAGCTCAGTATTAGCTAGGTGCGGGAAGATCTCAAAGGTCTTCTGGGTGTGAGGTGGGACCTCCGCGCTAGAGCCAATGGTCATTTTTCAAATTCTGGTCTCTCACCAAGGGACGGCTTGGGATAAGTATGTGTGAGCCGCACCCCTAGGTCCGAACTATAGGTGGAACCGAATCTCGGTTCCAACATTTTGGTGCGATGAGCGTGGAGCACGACTCATATAGAAGTTCCCAAGAAGGTTCCATGGCGGGAGATCATGGAGGTGGTGATGACCCCAACGAGCCCCCCAACCCAATACCCTTTGTAGAGAGTGAAGAGTTCATGACATCCATCCAAGACATCATGGAGATGTTGCGAAGTATTGGTCCTCGAGGTGACTGCTCAAATCCCACCCCCAGTAACCAGCTCTCAGGGGTCTAGGAAAGACGACCCCAGGAAGGGTAGAAGAAAGTGCATCAGGAAGACGACCCAGGAAGGAAAGGATGGGAGAGGGGGTCGAACAAGACCTTACCGATCGGGAGTTATTCCCCAGCCCGACAAGTGCTAGCCTCCCAGGCGAGCAGGTCACGTGAATGTAGCATGTGAGACCACCAAGTAGGGGGTCACCCTTCAGCGAGCTGACTGCCTCAGCTCCCATTCCCGAGGGGTTCAGAGAACCTGACATGACTTACTATACCGGGAAGGATGACCCCGTCCAGCACCTGCAGTGGTTCGAAGATACGGTCTCTATCAGGCCGATGAAGGATGCATTCAAGTGTCACATCTTCGCGATCACGTTGAAAGACAAGGCGAAGGATTGGTTTCATCAACTCCCAGTGAGATCGATTTACGTGTTCGAAGACTTGAGCCAGAGTTTTCAGCTTCGCTTCTCCACTTCTAAAAAGAGGAAGAAGAGTCACGAGTCCATCTTCCTGATAAGTCAGAGGGTGGAGGAGTCGTTGGCCCAATACGTGGACAGGTTCCAAGAAAAGATCCTGGACATCTAGGAGGTGTCGGGGTATGCCCTCCAGATGGCATTTATAGTGGGGTTACGCGAAGGGTTCTTTAAGATGAGTCTGACCCGAAAGGCCCCCTATCCTTCGAGGAGCTGATGGAAAGGGCGGTAGAGGAGATAACAACTGAGGCAGCAAACCCGACATTTGTCAAGATGTTTTCAAGGTTAATAGAGGCAGAGTCTAAGAAGCAAGGTGGCTCGACCCATCAGGAGGGAAGAAGGAGAGAAGAGCAGAGAGCTCATGGGTTTCAGGTGTAGAGCCCCCCCCTAAACCTTGCCCCAGGGCGGGCCGGAGGGGATCTTACTTACCCAAAGCGTCCACCCAGTGCTTCTAGGGGTAAGGACCCACCCTATCTAAGCACTAAATGGTCGTCTTGCTCGGCTAGAATCACAACATTCACAATACATCAGAGACTTGTCGAAGTATTATCAGGAACTCGCTATCAATCATATATAACAACACATATATTTACATGAGTACTGGGATCATAGCCTAAGTTCTTATAAAAGCCCAAAGGCTGTACAAGTTCGACAAATACACCTCACACTCTCTCCCTATCTTGTTCATTGGTACTCACATCACGAAATGCTGAAGACGTCAGTGGTACGTCTGCTCGAGTGGTCTTAACTGTTTGCTCATTCTCTTGCGGTTGGGGGTCACTACGGTGCTTCATTTTTTTGAGAATGCTTAATTAAATAACTGTTAGTCACAGGGCTAAGAAGATATAAATCTTCTTCCCGGATACATGTCCTGGGGACGAGCACACACACACCCAGCAGTATAAGATATCCGAAGCATGGAGAGTTAGCTCAACATTTCATATTTTTAAGCTAGGAGCAATGATAAAGGGAGAGTATCATAATATAACTGAAATGGCAACAACAATAATATCAGTTATAACAAAGGCTCTGCTAGCATATCAGCACATCATGTATTCACAATCTGTATCTTATCGCAGGCATTCACAGCCATGTACGCATCGCAGGCATTCACAGCCATGCAAATCACCATATGTCGACATAGTATGGACCGCTTTTGTTTTAGCAGGGTAGCTAGCCCCGCGGGCCTCACCGATGTGGCCGTCGGTAACAGTGGCCAATCCTGCCACTTCTGTGGGTGGTCGTACCGCACAGCCCAGGCCCTAACTTACAATCTCGTGTACTTTTGGATGTGAGCGACATCCGGCGATTCAACATTTTGGCCGACCAGCGGAGGGACCCAACAGGAAAAATATGAGGGCTAGTCACCCGTGATGCCCATCTCCCTGTTGCCTTGAGTTGTCGACCATCACGCTCCGATACGAATGGTCTACGGGAGGGACTGACCCGTCATCGTTCTCTTCAAGCAATTTACAAGCAGTCAAACAACCAATTTTGCTAGTATGTACTGGGTCTGTGGCGCCCTGCCTACTATGATTCATTCTTCGGGCGGTAATGCTCAGCTCAACTTTCGACAAGGAGTAGGGGAGCACTTTATTTGGGGCTAACCTGGAGGAATACCTCAACACTGGTTATCCCCAACTAAGGCTCGACCTTAACAGACAACCGCTCGTCAGAGCAGGACCCAGGCTCAGGACAGTAAATTGTAGAATTAAAAGCGGTAGTTTAGAGCTAATGATAATGAAAGCTACACAATTTAAGTGTTGAAAGGATATGAGACCATTACATAACTGTAGTAGAACTGAATTGAAAGTGCTAATTTGAACTTGACCAGTACGAGATTGGAGTTGAATTGAAAGTACTGAATTGAACTTGACCAGTACGAGACTGGAATTGAATTGAAGGTACTGAATTGAACTTGACCAGTACGAGATTGGAATTGAAAGTACTGAATTGAACTTGAGCAATACGAGACTGGAATTGAATTGAAAGTACATAATTGAACTTGACCAGTATGAGACTGAAATTGAAAGTATTGAATTGAACTTGACAGTACGAGACTGGAATTGAATTGAAAGTACTGAATTGAACTTGACCAGTACGAGACTGGAATTGAATTGAAGGTACTGAATTGAACTTGACCAGTGTGAGACTGGAATAATCATAAAGAAAATGGTTAATACTCTAATCACTCCATCTAGGAGGCTTCAGTTCCATCTTCGTTATTAGGAGGCACATTCATTTCTATTTTATTTTTAATAGCTTCCCTGGGTTATGCCCATTATTAAGATCCGACAGTGAATTTTGGTTGCGCCTTGTTAATTACAGCTTAATCGAATCAAGGGTTTATTAGGAGTTACACTCCCTTCTGTCGAGAGTAGTTTGTAACTCACTGCTCGTACTCTCATTTTCCAAGCTTACCCAAATTACTGCAAAGTCGAGGCGCTCAACGGTTTACCCGAAATCTCGGAACACCCGGAGCTCGGCTACTTACCTCGGCAACTCTCGTTGGTGGTACAATTTGAATTTATTATTTCAATTAGGATGGACAGTCGCACGCTCCAATTTTCATTTCTAGAAAAAAGCGCGAAATGAATCTCGAGCGCAAGCCTAGGATCCTAAAATTTGGGAAAATTACATTTCTTAACCCCATGCTCCCAAATTTTTATATAACCTTTAGTAGAGTCTAAAACGAGTCTAAATTTTTTTTCATAATTTTCCCCTAGTTTTGGGCCATAAATTTGGCATAATAAACTTTATTTAAGCTTTTAAAAATAATAAAACATTTTCAAAAATTCTCAAAAATTATGTGCAGTAAGCCCTCATTAGGGGGAACATTTTTCATGTTGACCACTTTGCCCCGTGGGGTCTTGATTTGACCCAGAAATATCCACAAATATCTATGGATTTTTAGTCTGCAATGGGCAGAACGGCAGATCAACGGAAATTTGCGGCTGAGATTGAGCTGGACGGTTCTTTATGCCGTTATATCCCCACAGCGGATCCGCAGTCGCGGATCCGCTTTGGGGAGCACAAAAATGGAGGCAGGGGAGGGAATTGAGGAAATCCCCGCCGTCCATCTCATCATCGAGAATGGAAGGCAGCGATTTAATCCCGCTGATGGGGAAGGCAGAGGCATTCTGCCACCGCCGGCCAGCCACCACTAGACGTCGGCGCGGCCCCCGATCGGTTTGCCAGGGGTCGACGAGTCCTTGGGCGGTGGCCCGGCGGCCTGCCGCCGCCGGTCACCGCCTGAATTGGTCAACCCGAGAGCAGGGTGGCGGTGGCTCTACTTCCAGTGCCACCACGCCACCTTGCCTATCCGGCGTTGAACCCAGGCATGATACCACCCCCCGACCGGTGCATAGGGGGCAGAGCTTCTCTTCGGTGGTGGTCCAGTGACCAACCACCGCCGGCCGCCACCGGAGATAAAATAGAGAAAAAGCTTTGTTTCTCGGTTGCCGCCGGAGTGGCGTTTTCCGGTGGTACCCCGGCCTTCCACCACCGGGAAATGTCATCCCCAGTGGTTTAAGCTTCCCCCAGTGCCATTGCCGGTGCTGGGAGGAGCTGGACTCTCACGACCACCACCCGACCTGGAGCTTGGCTCGGGTGGTGCGGCGGCGCTCCAACCGCCGGGAGGTCCATGCAGCACGTCAAAAAGATGAGGGAGGAGGAGGAGAAGGCTTCTACCCGTGCAGGAGGAGCTTGGGAGGGGTTGGCTTGGTCGGCCATGAAAGGTGGCGTAGGATCTTGGCTTGGGTTGATCTTTTTCGGCGAGCTATGGTTCCGGTGAGGGCTCCCTTGGCTCGGGTTGGTGTGTGTGTAGGGGAGGAGGTTAGGAAGGGCATTTTATAGGCTTGGGGAGGGTGGTCATCCCTCCCCTAGCCGATGTGGGATAAATCCTCATGAGGGGAGGAGCTCCTCCCTTCCCCTCCACTTGGGCTGTCCAGGTGGCACCATTAGGGTGGCCCCAAGTGGCAGCAAGTAATGGAGGAGGAGTGGGCTTGGGCCTTGGTATTTAGGGAGAGAGGGAGGGGGGAAAAGGAGAGAACTTGGGCCTACCTTGGCTCATGACCAATCCCCACTATATTTGCTAATTTGAGTGGCCCAAGAGGTGAGAGGGGTAGCCTTAGCCAATCAAGGAAGAAGGGTGAACACCCCTTTGGAAAACAAGATCCAAATATTGAATTTTAGGGGGGCTGACCAAAGTCAACCCTAGGGTGGGTCCTCATGCTGGTCAAAGTCAAAGTTGGTCCAAGACATCGGGGTCGTGTCAAAGTTGGGGTGTCGTGTTACAATTTGTGTGTGCACGCTTTTCAGTGCACGAATACGCTTGATTTGACCTAGAGTTGATTATTTGTCATCAAAATTACCCGGGACGACTTCTGTTGACTTTGTATTGACCATACGAGTCCAGAGCCACTGACTGGGGTTGGATCAGAGTCCTTTTGGCGAAAGACCAAAATCTGTGTGTCGCGGTGAGCTAAAATGGTCAAAGTGTCTATATTCGTCGTTCAGCCTTGAATTGTGACGCAATGAGTTCCGACGTGCTTGTTTTGATTATACGAGGCCACATGAACTGACAGAACTCAAATCGGAGCTCTCTAGCCCATTTCCCACCAAGGGTTACCTTCTACTAGGTCACGGGTAGGGTTCGGGTCACTTTTATTGGGCCCACTAGGGTTCTGGTGGACAAATAAAAGTCGGGATGTTACACCAGGGACCTCAGGAAGGTCCAGAGCCAGGTTGGAGGCAACAGGGAGGGCTCGTTCAAGGTCCAGAAAGAGGTCTCACCCAGGGCGGGGGGAACTTTCATGGAGGCCAAGGGAGGTTCAACTTCCAGAAGCAAGCCCCTAGGCAGCTCCTACCCCCACCGTAGCAATCCATGGCGATAGGAAGAGGGGGAAGAGGTAACGAGAGAGATTTCCCAGCCCGTCAAAGAAGGGGAGCAAGAGTGTTGTCGTACTGTAACTTCCACCGGGTAGAGGGTCACGTCACAGCTACCTGCCTTGAATTCCTGGAAGTGAGGGAGGCGAGAGGCCCAGACCAGCAGCAGCAGCCGGTACAGATTGAAGAAGTTCCACCCAGAGTAGAGGGAGATGACGTATGTGAGGACCTGGTTAATGCAGGACCCCGTGGAGGTATTGGAGTGATCCACATTGGAGCATGGATCGAGTCCACTCGAAAGGCAAGCCTCCATGTCATATACCGTCCGAGCATCGACTCGACATCCCAGGCCCCACCCCAGAGGAGGAGATCACCTTCTCAATAAAGGACATGCTGGATCATGAGGATCCATTCTATGATACACTGGTCATCCAGACAGTCATCAAAGGCTACACCGTCTCCCGGATCTTTGTTGACAATAGGAGCTCTGTCAACGTCATTTTCAAGAATGCGTTTGACGAGATGAGGGTGGAACCAAGGAGGGTGTTGGCCTTGGACGAACCCCTATTCGGATTTTTAGGGGAAAGGAAGGAGGTAGAAGGTGGAGTCGGACTCCAAGTGAAGTTGGGGGGGGGGGACCTCAAGGAACTGTCGATTCGTCATTGTTGACGCTCTGAGCAGTTACAACGTCATCTTCGGAAGACCCCTCATCAACACCTTCCATTGTGTGTCATCGTCATTTCACCAGTGCCTCAAGGTTAACACTGGAGGGATCCAAGTCAGGATCAGGGGGGACCCTAGGATGGCAAGGCAGTGCTACGTCATGGCCGTCAACACCATCTCTTGGAAAGCCAGGATAGAGGAGATGGAGAAGATCATGGAGAGCCTGAGCAGGATAGAGATATCAGAGGAGGAGGCAAATGATGGCCATCATACCCAAGCAACCTGAAGAAACCTTGCTCTGGTGAAGTCTTTTCCCTCTTATGTTTTTGTAATAAGCTCTGCCCCTGACCAGCTGAGTCAGGAGGTCATGTATCCAAAAATTTCCCCGTTTGAGGATGTTGAATTTAGTATGGTTCAAATGATGTGCCTAATCTCACCCCGAGAGGATCTCCTCATCCAGGCTCCAACTAGCTGGATGGGTCGAATGTGCCTTGGTAGTAAATTCTCGTCCTGAGAGGATCTCCTCATCCAGGCTCCCACTAGTTGGATGGGTCGAATGTGCCTCAGTGGCGAGAAGGAACCGACCCCCGAGAGGATCTCCTCACCTAGGCTCCCACTAGCTGGATGGGTCGAATATGCCTTGGTGGAGAGAAGGTTCCAGCCCCGAGAGGATCTCCTCATCCAGGCTTCCACTAGCTGGATGGGTCGAATGTGCCTTGGCGGAGAAAAGGAATCGACCCCCGAGAGGATCTCCTTATCGAGGCTTCCACTAGCTGGATGAGTCGAATGTGCCTCTGTGGAGATAAGGTTCCAAGCCCGAGAGGATCTCCTCACCCAAGCTCTCACTAGCTGTATGGGTCGAATATGTCTCATAGGAGAAAAGAAACTGACCCCTGAGAGGATCTCCTCATCCAGGCTCTCACTAGCTGGATTTGTCGAATATTCCTCGGTGGAGAAAAGGTTCTAACCCCGAGAGGATCTCCTCATCCAGGCTCTCACTAGCTGGATGGGTCAAATGTGCCTCGGTAGTAAGTTCTCGTCCCGAGAGGATCTCCTCATCTAGGCTCTCACTAGCTGGATGTGCCTCGGTGGCGAGAAGCAACCAACCCCCGAGAGAATCTCCGCACCTAGGCTCTCACTAGCTGGATGGGTCGAATGTGCCTCGGTGGAGAGAAGGTTCCAACACCGAGAGGATCTCCTCATTCAAGCTCTCACTAGTTGGATGGGTCGAATGTACCTCGGTGGAGAGAAGGTTACAACCTCGAGAGGATCTCCTCACCCGGGCTCTCACTAGCTGGATGGGTCGAATGTGCCTCGGTGGAGAAAAGGAACCTACCCCCTAGAGGATCTCCTCATCTAGGCTCTCACTAGCTGGATAGGTCGACTATGCCTTGGTGGATAGAAGGTTCTAACCCCGAGAGGATCTCCTCATCTAGGCTCTCACTAGCTGGATGAGTCGAATGTGTCTCGGTCGTAAGTTCTCATCCTGAGAGGATCTCCTCATCCAGGCTCCCACCAGCTGTATGGGTCTAATGTGCCTCGGTGGCGAGAAGGAACTGACCCCCGAGAGGATCTCCTCACCCAAACTCTCACTAGCTGGATGGGTCAAATGTGCCTCGGTGGAGAGAAGGTTCCAACTCCAAGAGGATCTCCTCACCTAGGCTCTCATTAGTTGGATGGGTTGAATGTGCCTAGGTGTAGAAAAGGAATTGACCCCCGAGAGGATCTCCTCATCTAGGTTCTCACTACTTGTATGGGTCGAATGTGCCACGGTGGAGAGAAGGTTCTAACCCCGAGAGGATCTCCTCATCCAGGCTCCCACTAGCTGGATGGGTCGAATGTGCCTCGGTAGTAAGTTCTCATCCCGAGAGGATCTCCTCATCCAGGCTCCCACTAGCTGGATTGGTCGAATGTGCCTCGGAAGCGAGAAAGAATCGACCCCCGAGAGGATCTCCTCATTCAGGCTCTTACTAGCTGGATGAGTCGAATGTGCCTCGGTGGAGAGAATGTTCCAACCCCAAGAGGATCTCCTCATCCAGGCTCATACTATCTGGATGTATCGAATGTGCCTCGGTGGAGAGTAAGTTCTTGTCCCGAGAGAATCTCCTCATCCAGGTTCCCACTAGCTGGATGGGTCGAACGTGCCTTAGTGGCGAGAAGGAACCGATCCCCGAGAGGATCTCCTCACTCGGTCTCTCACTAGCTGGATGGGTCGAATGTGCCTCCTTGTAGAGAAGGTTCCAATCCCAAGAGGATCTCCTCATCCTTGCTCCCACTAGCTGGATGGGTCAAATGTGCCTCGGTGGAGAGAAGGTTCCAACCCCGAGGGGATCTTGCCACCCAGGCTTCCATTAGCTGGCATAGTAGGTTGACCCCTCGGGGAGGTTATGTGAATTCTACCCAGAGGGGATCTCTCCATCCAGGCTCCCATTAGCTACTAGGGCAGGTTGATCCCTCAGGGAGGTTAAGTGAATTCTACTCAGAGGGGATCTCGCCACCCAGGCTCCTGTTAGCTGGCATGACAGGTTGACCCCTCGGAGAGGCCAAGTATTTTCAGCTCTAAGAGTGCTACACTCAGTGAATACGTTGGGTTAGATGTTTCTTTCCGAGCGAGTAACTTGCTCGAAAATAACGAGGATTGTGTACAACCCCGTATTCGCGGAGTGTGGTCCCCAAGCAAGCGCAAGGTGTAATCTAGAGAATGGTGCTGGACAAGTTAGCCCAAAGGCTGAGGAGGCAAAGGTTCGGGTGCGGTGAGAGGCCGACACTCTCCCCGGCCTGTTTTAGTGGGAGGGTGCAACGGGAGGCCGACACGTACCCCGGTCTCTCTTCAGGGGTCGAGTGCGGCGGGAGACCGACACTCGACCAGGCCTATTTTATGGGGCGGGTGCGGCGGGAGGACGGCACCCGCCCCGGACCCTCTTTAGGGGGCGAGTGCGGCGAGATGCTGACATTCATCTCGACCTATTTTAGGGGGAGGGTGCGGTGGGAGGCTGGCACCCGCCACGACCCCTCTTCAGGGGGCGAGTGCGAAGGGAGGCTGGCACTCGCCTCGACCTATTTTAGGGGGCGGGTGCAGTGGGAGGCCGGCACCTGCCCCGACCCCTCTTCAGGGGGCGCATGCGGCGGGAGGCCATCACTCGCCCCGGCCTATTTTAGGGTGCGGGTGCGGTGGGAGGCCGACACCCGTCCCGACCCCTCTTCAGGGGGCGAGTTTGGCGGGAGGCTGGCACTCGCGCCGACATGTTTTAGGGGGCGGGTGTGACGGGAGGCCGACACCCACCCCGATCCCTCTTTAGGGGGCGAGTGCGGCGGGAGGCTGTCACTCACCCCGTCCTATTTTAGGGGTCTGGTGTGGCGGGAGGCCGACACCCGCCCTGACCCCGCTTTAGGGGGTGAGTGCGGCGGGAGGCTGGCACGCGCCACGACCTATTTTAGGGGGCGGGTGTGGCGGGAGGCCGGCTTCCGCCCTGGCCCATCTTCAGGAGGCGAGTGCAACGGGAGGCCGGCACCCGCCCCGGCCTATTTTACGGGGTGGGTGTAGCCAGAGGCTTGCACCCGCCCCGACCCCTCTTCAGGGGGCGGGTGCGGCGGGAGGTCGGCACTCGCCGCAGCTTGTTTTAGGGGGCGGGTGCGGCGGGAGGCCGATACCTGCCCTATACCCTCTTAAGGGGGCGAGTGCGGCGGGAGGCCAGCACTCTCCCGAGCCTATTTTAGGGGGCGGGTGTGGCAGGAGGCCGACACCCACCCCGACCCCTCTTAAGGGGGCGAGTGCGGCGGGAGGCCGACACTCGCCCCAGCCTATTTTAGGAGGCGGATGCGGCGGGAGGCTGACATCCGCCCCGGTCCCTCTTTAGTAGGCGAGTGCAGTGGGAGGCCTACACTCGCCAAGGCCTGTTTCAGGGGCCGGGTGTGGCGGAAGTCCGACGCTCACCCCGGCCCCTTGAGTAGGTTGCCCAACTTGAGCAGCTCGCCCGACTTGTGCAGCTCGCCCGACTTGAGTAGCTTGCCCGACACGAGGGTCTCACCCGACTTGAGCAGCTCGCCCGGCTTGAGGGTCTCGCCCGGCTTGAGCAGCTTGCCCGAATTGAGCAACTCGCCCGGTTTGAGTGTCTCGCCCGGCTTGAGCAGCTCTCCCGGCTTGAGCAGCTCGCTCGGCTTGATGGTCTCGCTCGGCTTCAACAGCTCGCCCGGCTTGAGCAACTCGCCCGGTTTGAGGGTCTCGCCCGGCTTGAGCAGCTCTCCCGGCTTGAGCAGCTCGCCCGGCTTGATGGTCTCGCCCGGCTTCAACAGCTCGCCCGGCTTGAGCAGCTCACCCGGCTTGAGCAGCTCGCCCGGCTTGAGCAGCTCGCCCGGCTTGAGCAGCTCGCCCGGCTTGAGGGTCTCGCCCGGCTTGAGGGTCTCGCCCGGCTTGAGCAGCTCGCCCGGTTTAAGCAGCACGCCCGACTTGAGTAGCTCGCCCGGCTTGAGCAGCACGCCCAACTTGAACAGCTCACCCGGCTTGAGGGTCTCGCCCGACTTGAGCAGCTCGCCCGGCTTGAGCACCTCGCTCGGCTTGAGCAGCTCCCCCGGATTGAGGGTTTGCTGTTTTGCCCCTGGTGGGCTACAAATAGTTGTTCAAAATAGCGGAGTTTGGCTGTAGGCAGACCAGCCCAGGGTATTTTAGTAATTTTAGAGTAGCAGGATTGCGTTATTGGCAGGCCATCCCCAGAAATCTATAAATAGACCCTTGGGGTACCTTGGAGAGAGATCCGTTTTCACCAATCCTCATCTTTTAATTCCTTCATCCTCCAAGGCACCTAGCTCAGCATTGGTTAGGGAGTGGGAGATCTCAAAGGTCTTCTGGGTGTGAGGTAGGACCTCCATGCTAGATCCAAGGGTCATTTTTTCAAATTCAGGTCTCTCACCAAGGGATGACTTGGGAGAAGTATGTGTGAGCCGCACCCCTAGGTCCGAACTCTATGTGGAACCGAATCTCGGTTCCAACAATAAAGTCACCAAAAAAGAAGTTAAACAGACAGCAAGTAAAGCAAGAAGTCAAGCTTATGAAAAAAAATTTAAGCGACTATATACCAAAGATGGAGAGCATGACATATATAAAATTGATCGAGCTATAGATAGAAAGAAAACAGATTTAAGTCAATGTTGGGTACATTGGTTTAAATGTACTTGATTTGAAGAAGCCTCACCCTACTCAATGATATACATCAAAATGTATTTGATGTATTTTTGAGTTGCCTTGTGCATGTTAAGTATTTGCAGGGAAAGATGAAAAGATTCTAAGTCCATGTGTCGACACCCAGAAGAAATGTGGCGACACTTAAGAAGACTTGTGTCGACACCCAGGCAAGCAGTGTCGACACTTGGAGTACTTGTGTCGATACCAGGGATGCAGAGTCGACACCAGACAGAAAGTGTCGACACAAGGAGCTGTGTCGACACTCAATGAAGAAAAGTCCAGTGAAGCAGTGTCGACACTTAGAAGCAGTGTCGACACCCAGAGGAACTGTGTCTACATCAGAAAGTGTCGACACTTGGAGGCTGTGTCGACACTCAGCAAAAGTCAGCAGAGTCTAAGTATAAGTGTCGACATAATAAAGAATGTGTTGACACTCAGCAGAAGAGTCAACACTTGAAGAAAGTGTCGACACAAGAAAGAATGTGTCGACACTCAGCAGAAGACTCAACACTTGAAGAAAGTGTCGACATAAGGATCTGTGTCGACACTTAGCAAAGTTCAACAATATTCTAAGTACAAGTGTCGACATAAAGGAGATGTGTCGACACTCAGCAAAAGTCTCAACATAAGAAGATGTGTCGACACAAGGAGCTGTGTCGACACTCAGCAAGTATCAACACAGAAGGCATGTGTCGACACCAAGAAAGATCTGTCGACACTGAACAAGTTCAACACAAAGAGATGTGTTGACACAAAGGAGATGTGTCGACACTTACAAGAAATCAACAAAGTACTGAAGAACAAGGGGTTGTGTCGACACACATTATCAGTGTCGACACATGATGAAGAAGCTGTGTCGAGAAGTGGATTCTACAACACAAGGAGTTGTGTCGACACCTTGAAGGCTAGTGTCGACACTTAGTCAACTTGTGTCGACACTTGGTCTATAAGTGTCGACACTTAAAGACAGATTGTCTCGACACTTTCAGACAGTTACAGTTATTTCAAGAACTGACTGGATGACTTGACAGCTGTCATTCCAGCCGGTCTGCTGCACCTGTCAGAGATGTCAGAAATCAGTTAGGAACCGGACCAGCCGGTTACCATGAAGAAGGCCTATATATAGGTCTATACTGTCTACAGAAAAAGATGATCAACACATCAAAGTGATTCACACAAGTTGTTGAAAAGCAATTCATTGAAGACTTTCAAGTAAAGTTCTAAGTAGTTGGAGAGAGAGAGCTCCATCCAAGAAAACAGCCGTTGGAACCAGGCTGAGAAGAAGGGTTCAGACTTTGTTCTGAATCTTAAGTTGTAGAGATCAAAGATCAGCTGCAGAAGAGAATCAATCCTATTGTGTTCTACATTCAAGAAGCTTTGAAGAAAAGCCAAGTGAGATTGTTCTCAGCAGAGTTCTTCCAAGAACTCATCAAGAACCTATCAACTCATCTCTCTATTCAGAGTTGTAGGTATATACACTTTGTATTTTATATTTCTTGTAGGATCCTTAGGGATCTGAGTTGTAAGCCTACAATTATAAAGACTGAGTGGTAGAGCCTGTGTGCCTGAGTGTAGGAGATCTGTATCTCTGAGTGTAGACCTGTTGTGGCTGAGTGTAGGCCTTGTGGCTGAGTGTAGGCTTTGTGAAGAAGCTGAGTGTAGGCTTTGTGAAGAAGCTGAGTTGTAGGGCCTTGGGCCTGAGCTGTAGGAACCTGTTTTGGGGTTCTGAGTGTAAGATCTGAGGATCTGAGTTAGTGGAGGAGTTTGGCCGAATCTAGTACACTACTAGATAGGCGAAGGGGGAAAGTGGATGTACCCAAACCTTGGGGAACCACTATAAATTTGTGTGTTCACTGTGTGCTTGAATTGATTGATGTGATTGCTGATTGACTGCTGTGTAGAATTAGTTATAAATCTGTGATATAATCTGAATTCTGCCTAAAAAGTGTAAAAAGATTTAGTCACCTATTCACCCCCCCTCTGGGTGATTAGGTACAATTTCTTTCAAGTGGTATCAGTGAGAGGTTACTCAAAAAGGGAAATAACTGTCTGAGTAGATCCTGTTGGCAGATTCAGTCCAAGTCAAGTGAAATCAAGAAAATCAAGAAACATGGGTTCAACTGAGAATCATAAGGAACTTAGATCCATGAAGTTACCCATTTGCAGAAAAGAAATTTTTGGCATCTGGAAGGAAAGGGTGAGACTATTTATGGAAGCCTCAGACCCTAGAATATATATCACAGTAAGAAGGGCCATATGTGCCTATGAAGGTTTCAGTCCTAGATGCAAATCAGAGAACACCTAAGGACTTTTTTGAGATGACAAAAGATGAGATAATTCTAGCCACAATGGATAAGAGGGCTCAGAATATCATTGTGAGTGCCATAAATGATGCTACCTTTCAGAACTTGATACACTGTAAGACATCTAAGGAAATGTGGGATACTCTTATAGTGTACATAGAGGGGTCAGAAGAAGTGAGACAGGATAGAAAATCCTTGTTAAACCAAGAATATGAAAGTTTTAGACAAGGTAGGTCTGATAGCATCACAGAATGCTATAAGAAGTTTTATAGGATTGTCAATGAACTAATGTCCTATGAAAGAGAGTTCAGTAATTATGAGCTAAATGATAAGTTTCTAAGGTCCCTAACAAAGAATTAGGACACCAAGATCTGTGTCATAAGGGAAATGACAAAGTTAGCAGATATCCCTCCACCAACACTGTTTGGAAAACTGCTTTCCTATGAGATGCAGTTGATGGTGAGGAAAGAAGAGGAGAAGTCTACCAGAATTGAGAATAAAGAAAGAACAGTGGCATTTAAAACAGAAGCCCCCAGAAATACAGAAGTAAATCACCAACTCCACCTCCTAAAGTAGCTGAGACTGAGTCAGATGATTCAGAAAGCAGAAAGTCTGAAAGCAGTGAAAGTGATGAGGACTTTGCAGCCTTCACAAGACACTTTCAAAAGTTCCTAAAGAAGAAACAGTGGAGGACTAAGCCATCCACAGCACAGAGGTCATCAAAGAATGACAGAAGAAAGCCCAAGTCAAATAGAACTTCATCATCAAAGATAGTTTGTTATTATTGTAACAAACAAGGACATGTTGTTGCTGACTGTCCTGAGAAGAGAAAAGAATCTACTGATAAGAAAAAGACACAATTCAAGGGCAAGAAGGAAAGGTCTTTTGTTGTCAAGAAGGACAAAGGCTTGTCAGACATGTCTTCTTCAGAAACTGAGTCAGATGTTGAAGCATACATAGGACTGTTTGCTGAGGAAGAGGAATAGGAGTTCATCCAGATAATGAACTCCATATATGAGCAAGAGGACATCCAGTGCAAAGGACTTTTGGCCTTAACTGAAGGTGACAAAATCCAGGAGAAGCCTGAACCCAGTAAGTTACAAAATTGTTCTTTAAGTTCAATTTCTTATGCTAGTTCAGAATCAGATTCATCATCATCAAGTGATGAGAGTGCATCTGAGTCTGAAGGGGATGGTCATCAATTGATTGATGAATATAGAGTTCTGTTGCAAGCTTTTAAGAAGAGCAAGTCCCTAGCCAAGAGTCAGGCAAAGGAAATTGCTAGTCTCAAAGTTGCTGCAACTGATTTTGAGAAGATGATTGATCAAAAACTAAATGAAATAGCCAGACTGAAGCACATAACTGTGATTCAGATGGGGACTATATCATTTAAGAATGATCAAATCAAAAGTCTGGAGATTAGTCTTCAGAAGGAGAGAGATTTAGTTGCTAGGTTTTCTAAACCAAAGTCTGTTCTACCCTTAATTGATGAATTTGTTCATCAAAAAGGTAAAGCTGGACTGGGATTTACTAAACCTGCTAGGACTGTCAAGTCCAAGTCCAAGGGCAAAGCCCCAGCTCTCAACAAGCAAGCTGTAGATAAAACAGCTATGAATGTACCTAAGCAAAGGTACAATAGATTTGAGTGCTGGTGCTGTGGCAAGGTAGGACACTTTGTCATGGACTGTTGACACAATGCAAGTGTCAAAGTGAGTAGCAAACTGCCTATTGGAAAATCTGCAGGTAGCCTTGTTAGGAGGCAAACTAACCAGTACCAAGGACCCAAGAATTCTTTGGGTTCTAAGGTCAACTAATCTGTTTTGCAGGTAAGTCCAAGTGGTCATACCCCAATATGGTACTTGGACAGTGGATGTTCCAGACATATGACTGGAACTAGGGGATTGCTAAAGGACTTTACACCAATCAAGGATGGTCCTAAAGTCACCTTTGGTGGTTCTGAAAAAGGAATCATCAAGGGTTTTAGTAACATTTCTAGCACCCATATAACTATTACTCAAGTGGCTTATGTTAAAGGTTTGAAACATAACCTTATTAGTATAAGTCAATTGAGTGATTTAGGATATGACATCTCATTTGTTAAAGATGGTTGTCATATCAGGAGGTCAAATGATCAAGAGATTATTTTGACAGGTTATAGAAAAAGGAATGTCTATTGCCTAGACATTATGTGTGAGACCAATGGTTCTCCAGTGTGTCTTGTAGCTAATGAGACAGTCTCTCATTGTGTCAAATGGCACAAGAGGCTAGACCATCTAAATTACAAGACAATTGACCAACTCTATAGCAAAGAGTTAGTGAGGAATGATCCTCAAGTTAAGTGTATTAAAGATGAAATATGCTCAGCTTGTCAAAAGGGCAAGCAGACTAGATCCACCTTTAGTAGCATTGAAAACAAAGATGCTATGAGGTGTTTATACCTCTTGCATATGGATCTCTTTGGTCCTATGCCAGTTCACAGCCTAGGTAGGAAGGTCTATACCTTTGTGGTTGTAGATGATTACTCAAGGTTTTCCTGGGTGTTCTTCCTTAGACAGAAATCTGAAACACCTAGTATTTTCTATAGCTTTGTCAAACAAATTCAGAATGAACTAGACATTACAGTGGTCAAGATAAGAAGTGACCATGGTACTGAATTCCAGTCTGATAGCATGACAAAACTATGTGAAGAATTTGGGATATTTCAGGAATTTTCTTCACCAAGAACATCTCAACAAAATGACATTGCTGAGAGGAAAAATAGAACCTTGATTGAGGCTGGTAGAACCCTATTAAGTGATACATCTCTACCAAAATATTTCTGGGCTGAGGCAGTGAATACTTCATGCCATGTAATTAATAGGGCTACCATTACTAAAAGCCACAACAAGACCCCCTATGAGATTGTGAAAGGCAGAAAACCAAACCTATCCTATTTCAGGATCTTTGGTTGTAAGTGCTTTATACTTAACAATGGTAAGTATTACTTGACTAAGTTTGCTGCCAAGTCCCAAGAGGGGATTTTTGTTGGGTACAACAACAATAGTAAGGCTTATAGAGTCTACAACTTGTCTACTCAAGTTATAGAAGAGTCTGTACATGTAGTATTTGATGAAACTAGACTTATTAACAATGAGTTGTCTAGTAGTATTTGCAGCTCCACAGGTGTAACTGAGAAGATGGACAAGCTCACTATAGAAGAAGGACCTACTGCAAGACAGCAAGTAGAAGATAATGGCTATTGTCCAGGGGGAGTACTACATGTACCTAATGCAGAAGAAAATCAAGGAGTGCAGCAAGATGAAGAAGCTGAAGGAGTTCAACCTGAAGCCAGGATGCCTCTAGCTAATAGACATCTAAGAGATCATCCAGCAGATCAAATCATTGGTGATCTAAGACAAGGGGTACAAACAAGGAGCAGAAATCAGAATGCAGTACTCTACTCTAGTTTTCTATCCCAAGTAGAGCCAAAGAAGTTTGAAGAAGCCATCCTAGACCCTCATTGGATTGAGGCAATGTAAGAAGAGCTGAATCAGTTCAAGAGATGCAAAGTCTGGGAGCTTGTTCCTAAACCAAAAGACCACAACATAATTGGAACCAAGTGGATCTTTAGGAACAAGATGGATGAACATGGAGTGATTGTCAAGAACAAAGCAAGACTGGTTGCTAAGGGATATAGGCAGGAAGAAGGTATTGACTTTGATCAAACCTTTGCTCCAGTAGCCAGACTGGAAGCCATAAGAATGGTCCTGGCCTATGCAACCTTTCAAGGATTTAAAGTTTACCAAATGGATGTTAAGTCAGCCTTTCTAAATGGTAATCTGAAAGAAGAGGTCTATGTGGAACAGCCATCAGGTTTTGTTGATTCAACTCAACCTAATTATGTCTATAGACTTAGGAAAGCTTTGTATGGGTTAAAACAAGCCCCTAGGGCTTGGTATGAAACCCTGTCTAGTTTCCTCATTGAGAATAAATTCACAAGGGGGAAAATAGACAAGACTCTATTCCTTAGGGAATCCAGAGGCAAGATAATACTAGTCCAAATATATGTAGATGATATAATATTTGGGTCTACTGAAAGTAGTCTTTGCAAAAAGTTTGCAAAACTAATACAAGTACAATTTGAGATGAGCAGTATGAGGGAACTTAAGTTCTTCTTGGGTCTCTAAGTTAGACAGACTGAGAATGGTTTATCCATATGCCAGTCTAAGTTCACCCTAGAACTGATAAGGAAGTATGGTATGGATTCATCCAGTACCATGAAGACTCCTATGGGGTCAAGTATGTCTCTTAGCAAAGATGATGCAGGGAAACCTGTAGATGAGACTTTGTATAGAGGGATAGTTGGCTCCCTTCTATACTTGACTGCAAGTAGACCAGATATCATGTATGCTACATGTGTCTGTGCTAGGTACCAAGCATGCCCTAAAGAGTCTCATTTGACAGCAGTCAAAAGGATACTGAGATATCTAAAGGGCACTCCTTATCTAGGCCTTTGGTACCCTAGGAATGGAGACTTTGAACTAACAGGTTATTCAGATGCAGATTTTGCAGGATGCAAAGAAGATAAAAAAAGTACAACTGGAACCTGTCAATTCCTAGGTGGAAGACTGATATCTTGGAGTAGCAAGAAGCAAACAAGTGTGGCTATCTCCACAGCAGAATCAGAATATGTGGCTGCAGGAAGTTGCTGTGCTCAACTTCTATGGATACAACATCAGCTTGATGATTATGATATTCAAGTAAGTAGAACACCACTATTTTGTGATTCTACCAGTGCTATATCTATTGCTAACAATCATGTTTCTCATAGTAGAACTAAACATATCGAGATAAAATATCATTTTCTAAGGGAACATGTAGAAAAAGAAGATATATCACTAGAGTATGTAAATACAGATAATCAACTAGCTGACATGTATACTAAGCCCCTAGAAGAAACCAAATTCAATAAGTTCAAAATTGAATTAGGTATGATAAACTTAGAATAAGTTTAAAGAAATGGCTAAGTAAAAAGGTGTCGACACACAGAGTTATCTGTGTCGACACAGAAAAGTGGTGTCGACACTTTAGGGAAAAGGTGTCGACACATCTAGATAGTAAGTGTCGACACTTTAGAAAATTAGTGTCGACACATACAGGGTCTGTGTCGACACAACCAAGGTGGTGTCGACACTTAGAATTTACTCAGAATTATCTAAGTAAAGTCTCGACTAAATGTCGAGTTGAGTGGTGTCGACACATATATTCTGTCGACTATACTTGTGTCGACACATAGGTGTCGAGACATTATAAGTCTGTGTTGACACTTATCAATAGTGTCGACACAATTTAAGTTAGTTAACCCGCCCTTTCATCTTCAATCCTAGAAAGGTATAAATAGGATTTTGCCACTGTCTGTCGACACGCTCACCAAAGTTTCGAGACCAAACTAATATGTCGACACCTCTCTTCTCTTAATTCAAATTTCTCAAACCCTAATGGCGCCAAAGCTCGAGGAGAACGTGAACGAAGGCTATGAACTGGTGCGACATGCGTTTAACGATGCAGAACAAGAGATCAAGGATGTGGTAACCCTAGTTGCAGACTCGGGGTTAGATTTTCTTATTTCAGAGCCAACCAAGATCTGGAAGAAAGAAGTTCTGGAATTCCTGAATGGAGCTAAAGTAGATGAATTTGTACTCAAGATAAAGTCGAGGGTTCATGGTGAAAAGGTGAAGGTATCATCTAAGAGTTTGAGAAAAGTACTTTAGTTACCAAGGACTAAGGAAGAAGAGAATGTTTCTGCTTCTAAAACTAGGGAAGCATTAACTTGGTGTGGTCTGGATTCCAATATGAAAATTGGATCAGTATTCAATAGAAAGGGGATGAACAGCCAGGGAAAATTTCTCTCTGAAATTGTTGGAAAGGTGATCTTGAGTAAGCCTGGAGGGCATGACAGGGTATCAGCCCATATGTTCAATCTTATGACAAGGATTCTCTTCACCCTGCAAACTGATTGGTCTGTTGTTGTCTTTGATAAGATTAAAGAGAGTATGAAGAAGCCCAATTTGGGTAGGATACTCAGTCTTTACTTGGCTGGTAGTATACCAGAAGTAATGAGTCAAGCTGCTGGATCTAAGATCAATCATATGAGGAAAATGGACATGAGGATCTTCTCCAGATGGGATAGGGTCTTGTCTAAGGAGATGCCAACATCTGAGAAGGTAACACCTCAAAAGAAAAAGAAGAAGATAGCCCCTGTGGCTCAAGCGTCATCTAGCAGCTCTGAGGAGCAAGTTGTCTTTACACCAGATGATGACCAAGAACCTGGAGATGCTGGGAAGTCTCCAGCTCAACAAGAAGTTACAGAGAGGCAGGGGGAGCAACCTCAGGCTAGCCACATACACCAGGATTCTATCTAGGAGGAGCCTCTAGTAGTGGAAGAGCCAACTTCACTAGAAAGTGAGCAAGCAACCCACACTATCCTTGAGGTAATCTCAGAAATCAATCAATTAGATTTCCTTATTGAGAGTGAAGTTATAATTGACAACTTATCTGATGTTAATCAGCAACCTCAGATTGATAGTCAACCCCCAGATGTTGTCATGGAGGACACATCTGTTGAAGTTCAAGTGGAACCAACTCAAGTCACTGATGAGAAAAGAGAATCTCCATCTCTTCCTCAACAAGAGTTTACAATGGAAGATCTATTCCTTAATCTAGACCAAACAGACTTTGAAAAGAAAAGTGCTGCTGCTGAGGGGGAGAATGCTCAAGTTGAGGGGGAGCAGGTAGTAATTGTTGAAGAACCTCCAAGGAAAGAGCCTGAAAAGCCAAAGGATGTTGAGGAGCTACCTAGGGAAAGGGTAGATATAGCAAGCACATCAACTTCTGAAGATGAGGAGGCTGCAAGGACAAAGAAAAGGAAATTTCAAGTCTTCAAGAGGAGGAGCCAGACTTATAAGAGAGCTCTGCAAACTATAGTACCACAACCTTCACCACAGCCAGCACCATCTATAGATTTCAGTACTCTGATGGTTGCTATGCAGATCAAACTTGATGAGCAAAGGAAGGCTATAGAAACATATATGGATGAGGGGCATAAGTCTCTACAGTTTGATCTGGCCCAGGACATTAAGTCTATCAGATTTGAGATGAATCTCAATAAGAAGGAGACGACTGACTGCTTCTACAAGGGAGGGAATGCAGTGGTATATTTGGCCACACATTAAGAGAAATAAAAGCTCAAGTGGATGACATTGCACTGAAGCAAGGTTATGTTCTAGAGAACCAGCTCAGAATGAATGACAATTTGACTGCTTCACACAATGCCATTGTCACAGAGATGAAGAATATGGCTGCTGGACAGACAACTTCTACTGCTACTGCTAAGGCAGAGTTTGATAAAGCTTTACAAGAGAGCTTAACTGCTGTTACAAATGCAATTGAAAACTCTCAGAAGTTGATAACTGAAAAACTCCAAAGGTTAAAACCTTTCTACAAGGATGGAGTCAATTATCTAAATACCCAAATCAGATTTCAGAAAGATGATTTAAGAGATCACATAGAAAGAGAAGTTATAAAGGGGGGAGAGGGTGTTAGTCAAAGCCGGCTCTGACCATGCAAAATGGATTTCCAATTCCATCAGAGCCACTCTTGGTTATCCTCCTTTATGTGATGATGACAATGTAGTAGAATCTGGGAGTAATCCTGCCTATCTTGGAGGTGAGCAAGCTGAAGTAGCTCAAGTAATCTATCCTCCACCAGATTTTGATATGGTCCAAGCTGATATACAGTCTATGTATAGCCCACCTGAGGGTCAGCAAAATGTTATTCTAGAAAAAGTGGTTCAGCCAGTATCTGAGGCTTTACAGGAAGCTATACTGAAAGAACAAGCTGAACAAGAAGCTAGATTGTCCAAGAAGAGGTTCAGAGAGCAAGCTGAACAAAGACCAGATTTTGAACAGTGGAGCCCCACTTCAAGAAATATTATTTTGACTGCATGGAAGGCTGCCAAAGATAATATTCAAGATAGAAACAAATGGTTTTCTGAACTGGAATGGAGAAAGCATGAATCTAGGCAAGCAGCCATAGTGCAATATAGAAGAAAGGCAAAGATGGGAAAGCTACCTCCTACTGCCCAGGAGCCTAGCAAGTACTTTCCCAAGCCTTATCATTACTTTGAGAGACAGAAGATTAAAGCTGAAGAGCTAAAGAAGAAGGATCTGAAAGGAAAGACGCCTGCTGATACTGAAGATGCTGAAGCCCCTGTGCAAGCAAAGATAAAGTCTGGAAAGGGAATCGTAATTAAGGAGGCTGAGCAGAAATAGAATAGATTTCATCCGGAGTTTACAGTTGTAATATTTTGATTTTTAAACACTTTGTAAACTTTTGGAAAATGAATATGACAAAGCTGTTAGAACAATGTGCTGTGTGATAAATCTATTTCATAATTGTTCTGAAATGATATATATGTATACATGTTTGTTTAATACATGTTTATGTTTGCCCTGTTATATAATCCTGCTTTACATCATGCTATGATTTTATTCTGTATGGTGTATATCATTGACTAAGGGTTATGACTTCTCCAAATAGGGGGAGATTGTTGGGTACATTGGTTTAAATGTACCTGATTTGAAGAAGCCTCACCCTACTCAATGATATACATCAAAATGTATTTGATGTATTTTTGAGTTGCCTTGTGCAGGTTAAGTATTTGTAGGGAAAGATGAAAAGATTCTAAGTCCATGTGTAGACACCCAGAAGAAATGTGTCGACACTTAAGAAGACTTGTGTCGACACCCAGGCAAGCAGTGTCGACACTTGGAGTACTTGTGTCGACACCAGGGATGCAGAGTCGACACCAGACAGAAAGTGTCGACACAAGGAGCTGTGTCGACACTCAATGAAGAAAAGTCCAGTGAAGTAGTGTCGACACTTAGAAGCAGTGTCGACACCTAGAGGAACTTTGTCTACATCAGAAAGTGTCGACACTTGGAGGCTGTGTCGACACTCAGCAAAAGTCAGCAGAGTTTAAGTACAAGTGTCGACATAATAAAGAATGTGTTGACACTCAGCAGAAGAGTCAACACTTGAAGAAAGTGTCGACACAAGAAAGAATGTGTCGACACTCAGCAGAAGACTCAACACTTGAAGAAAGTGTCGACACAAGGATCTGTGTCGACACTTAGCAAAGTTCAACAATATTCTAAGTACAAGTGTCGACACAAAGGAGATGTGTCGACACTCAGCAAAAGTCTCAACATAAGAAGATGTGTCGACACAAGGAGCTGTGTCGACACTCAGCAAGTATCAACACAGAAGGCATGTGTCGACACCAAGAAAGATCTATCGACACTGAACAAGTTCAACACAAAGAGATGTGTCGACACAAAGGAGATGTGTCGACACTTACAAGAAATCAACAAAGTACTGAAGAACAAGGGGTTGTGTCGACACACATTATTAGTGTCGACACATGATGAAGAAGCTGTGTCGAGAAGTGGATTCTACAACACAAGGAGTTGTGTCGACACCTTGAAGGCTAGTGTCGACACTTAGTCAACTTGTGTCGACACTTGGTCTATAAGTGTTGACACTTAAAGACAGATTGTCTCGACACTTTCAGACAGTTACAGTTATTTCAAGAACTGACTGGATGACTTGACAGCTGTCATTCCAGCCGGTCTGCTGCACCTGTCAGAGATGTCAGAAATCAGTTAGGAACCGGACCGACCGGTTACCATGAAGAAGGCCTATATATAGGTCTATACTGTCTACAGAAAAAGATGATCAACACATCAAAGTGATTCACACAAGTTGTTGAAAAGCAATTCATTGAAGACTTTCAAGTAAAGTTCTAAGTAGTTGGAGAGAGAGAGCTCCATCCAAGAAGACAGCCGTTGTAACTAGGCTGAGAAGAAGGGTTCAGATTTTGTTCTGAATCTTAAGTTGCAGAGATCAAAGATCAGCTGCAGAAGAGAATCAATCCTATTGTGTTCTACATTCAAGAAGCTTTGAAGAAAAGCCAAGTGAGATTGTTCTCAGCAGAGTTCTTCCAAGAACTCATCAAGAACCTATCAACTCATCTCTCTATTCAGAGTTATAGGTATATACACTTTGTATTTTATATTTCTTGCAGGATCCTTAGGGATCTGAGTTGTAAGCCTGCAATTATAAAGGTTGAGTGGTAGGGCCTGTGTGCTTGAATGTAGGAGATCTGTATCTCTGAGTGTAGGCCTATTGCGGCTGAGTGTAGGCCTTGTGGCTGAGTGTAGGCTTTGTGAAGAAGTTGAGTGTAGGCTTTGTGAAGAAGCTGAGTTGTAGGGCCTTGAGCCTGAGCTGTAGGAACCTATTTTGGGGTTCTGAGTGTAAGATCTGAGGATCTGAGTTAGTGGAGGAGTTTGGCCGAATCTAGTACACTACTAGATAGGCGAAGGGGGAAGTGGATGTACCCAAACCTTGGGGAACCACTATAAATTTGTGTGTTCACTATGTGCTTGAATTGATTGTTGTGATTGCTGATTGACTGCTGTGTAGAATTAGTTATAAATCTGTGATATAATCTGAATTCTGCCTAAAAAGTGTAAAAAGATTTAGTCACCTATTCACCCCCCCTCTAGGTGATTAGGTACAATTTCTTTCAGTCAAGTAAAATGCATAAAAGATGAGACAAATACAGTTTTGACGGTTGATGTGGATATTAAAGAGCGATGAAAAAGATCTTTTTATCAACTGCATAATGAAATAAAGACAATGAATTGAACTTGGAAAGTTAAGTAAATTAGATAAGTATAAGAACATAACGTTTTATCGTAAACATTAAGTATCATAGGTAATAGATGCTCTAAATAAGATGAAAAATGGAAAGACGGTTGAGTCAGACGATATACCCATAGAAGTATGAAAATATTTAGAAAATGAAGGAATTTTGTGTCTTACATATTTTTTCAATAAAATAATAAAGTCAAAGAGGATGGCAGACCAATAGAGAGAAAGTATCTTGATACCTTTGTATAAGAATAAAGACGATATACAAAATTGTGTTAATTACAGAAGAATTAAATTGATGAGTTATATCATGAAACTATGAGAACGAGTAATAGAAAGAAGATTAAGACGAGAGGCTGGCATCTCGGAGAATCAATTTGGATTCATGCAAAGGAGGTAGACCATGGAAGTTATACATCTCTTGATGAGACTCGTTGACAACTATCGAGAAAGAAAACAAGATCTGCATATGTTGTTTATTGATCTTGAGAAGGCTTATGATAGAGTTCCAAAAGAGATCTTATGGAAAGTCTTAGAAAAAAAGGTGTAAATATATCATATATTGACACAATTAAAGATATATATACAAATTCAGTGACAAGGGTGAGGACATCCGGAGGATTAACACGGGAATTCCCTATCACTCTGGCTTACATCAAGGTTCAGCTTTAAGTCGTTATCTCTTTACCCTTATCTTAGATGAGCTCACTAGAAATATCCAACAAGCAATACCTTGGTGTTTAATGTTTGTGGATGATATCGTTTTGGTTGATGAGACCCGTGAGGGTGTAAACGAAAAATTTGAATCTTGGCAAGATACTTTTAAAAAGAAGGGTTTTAGGTTAGGGAGGGCAAAGATGGAGTATATGGAGCTTAAATTTAGCAATACAAGAAGGACAAATGATTTCGTTATTAAGTTGGGTGATCAAGATATTTCTCATAGTGAGTGTTTTAAATATCTTGGATCGATAGTTCAAAAAGACAGAGGTATCGATAAAGACATGACACATAAAATCTGAGTGGGTTGGTTGAAGCGGAGAGGCGCGTCAGGGATCTTATGTGATCATAAAGTACCACTAAAACTTAAGGTCAAGTTTTATCGTACTCCAATTAGACCCGCGATGCTCTCATATGTACAACTCATATTCGTCAACGGTAGGTCCAATTGTGTCGCACAAGCTATGGTCAAAGTCAAAAATTAAGCCAAAATCAACAAATAACACGTATGAGCATTTATGGCTAGACACGAGCATCGTGGAGAGTCGCCAAGTAGGAGAGCATTTGGGATAGTCGCCAAGTAGGCGAGCATCGTCGGTGTAGGCGAGCATTATCCATGGTACTCACACAGTTTGCAACTATCAACAACATCTCACACAGTGCGAGCACTTTCAATAGTCGCCTGATCGCAAGTTGCAAGATCGTCGAGTCCAAAGAGGCAACCTCGCCAGGGTTGGGCCTTCGCCTGCATGCCTCCCCCCAGAATTTGTTTATAAGTAGGACTCCAGAGGTACCCAAAATGACACCTAAAAAATCTAGACCATCCTTTTTTTGAGACTATAACTCTTTAAGTGGTGTCTTTCTAGTAGGTTGCTCAACCGTTTTGATTGTGAAGAAAAAGTTTCTCGCAAAGTTCATGGTATGTGGCAAGACCTCTCTCTAGCATCGACTGAGGTCCTTTTGTTTTTTGTCTCTCTTCTTTGTTATAGTCTTCAGAGTCAGTCAACCGAATCACGGGACCAGTAAACTTGGGTTGCATTTAGATCTGAATATTCAAAGTAGAAATTTTCCTGACTTCAATAGCATATATCAAAATTTTTGGTGACGATTGATATACACGCACTCAAATTGGCTATCCGCAGACTATGTTTTAAGTTTTAAAACAAAAAAATGTGATACCCTACCCTAATATAATAGCAATCCCCCCTTTCCTTTTCCCGATACTAACCATTGTTCTTGTGTTTCCGACCAGTTTGTCGTTGCCCTTCTAGCATTCTCTCCTAAGCCCGTCAGAGTTGTTTCACCTGCTCCTCATTCCGCCACCAACATCGAAGATATCTCGTTGGAGATCGTTTTTCCATCCCCTTTGATGCCCTAGGTCATTTATCCATCTCATTTTTTTGCTTTTAGGGTTAATGTTCTCAACAAGGCATGATGAGAGTTTTAAATCTACTCATATTTCTGTGATTATATAGTTATTTTGTGTGTTTAACAAACTGTTTTCATGATGCTTAAAGGAAAATTGAAGAAGGCTTTTGTACAAGCATGTGAAGTTGATATTTATAATGAATTTTGTGCTAGGTTTTATGTTAATCAAGAATTTAGTACATAATTGTGCAGTTGAAATTTAAAAATATAAATGAATTTTTTTGGGCTACGAATAGCAATATGGTGTACAAATAGCTGTTTAACGACTGCATATATCAAAGGGTTGTGTATATGCATGTTTTAATTATCCCTCTTCCTCTCACCCTCTCTCTCCTGCCATCTATCTTCCTTTCGCATGAACTTTACCCGTGCTCGATGCATCGCTGCGGGCTATGTCCGCATCCAGGTGGGCTGTGCTTGCATCCAGGCTGGGCCCGGATCCAGGCAAGTTGCCCCCACCTAAAATTTCTCCATTTTCTGTTCAACGTGGCATATTCACTTTAGCCCCGCAGCAACGTGCATAATAATGCATTAATCAATCCAAGTAAATTGCATGTTAAAGTCTGCTCTGGTAGCAGGATAGTGGCAAATTCACTTAAATTATTTCTCTCATTAAATGCCACATTCTCTCACCCTCCCTCTCTTTTTCTTTCTACTTTAAACAGGACCCACAATCCTCTCTCTCTCTCTCTCCCTCTTTCGCTCCCTCTCTCTCTCTCCTATCATATATCTCCCTTTCTCTCCCTCCTCTCTTTCTCCTTCCACCTCTCCCTTCCACCATCTCCCTCTCTCTCACAGTCACTTTCTTCATTAAAGAGGCTCACTTTTTTCCTCTCTTTCTTTCCCTTTCTCCCTCTCTCCCTGCTCTCTCCCCCTCCCCACATGCTCTCTCTCTCCCCCACTTTCACTCATAGCTTTAAAAGACCTATTTATATTCTTTTTCTTTGTCTCCCCCTCTCTCCTTAAACTTTCTTTCTCTCTCTTCATCTAATGCTTGAAATATGCATATTCATATATATGGTATATATATATATACTATATTAAAAAGAAGTATGGTGACAAGGTAAATAAGGCATCTGTGACAAACTTAATAAGACATTTCTTTGATCCTAGTCATTCGTTCAAATCTTCATTCCAAGGCTCCACGGTTTCAAATAAAACGATACTCTGCAACTTCAAAACCGCGCCACCCTAAATCTCTTCGTCATTTCATGCCTAACCCGCTGACATCTGCCCAATACCACCGTGCAACCCTAAATCTCTTCGCCATTTCATTCCCAACCCATCGGCGTCTCCCCGATACCCCCCCACTCCACGACCATTTCATTCCTAACATGACTACGTCTCCCCGATACCCCGCCTTCTCCACGCCTCCATTTGAAGAAGCTTCAAAACAACACAGGTCTCCCTCTCCCCACAAAGCCAGAGAAGGCTTATGAAATCTTCAAGCTACGTGTGCCATCTTCAGTCTCCGCAAATTACTCATCGTCATCTTCTTCAAACCCTACAGTTTGCTCACTAATTTCTCAGTTTTAAATCAATTTGGGTTCATGATTTCTCGGTTTACAATCATCTCCTCCTCGATTTTTTCGTTATCCCTCTACAACCTCAGATTTGGGATTTTTAACACATTTACCTAACTTCCCTTTCTTCAGATCTAGGAATATTGTAGATCTAAAGGTTGTTGTTCTATGTAATATTGGTTATGCAGATCGTGATAGTACTCTTTTCTGCATTTTTTGTTATTCGAAATAGGATCCACCGTCATTGATTTTTTTTAAAAAAATTTCCCTCAATTATTTTGAATGTTATTTTTTCATCAGTAGTTTGTAAAATACTGATTCTTCATCATCAGTGTATTGAGAAAATAAGTGATAAAGAGATGGAAAAAAATTAAGAATATGTTCCTGATTTTAGAAATATCATTGGAATATTGCAATCAATTTTCACATCTCAGCTGCTATCCGGTCGCCTTGTACCTCACAAAATTTACACAATTTTGATACCATGACATTTCCTTTTAAATTAGTATAGAGTACGATTTTTGGATCATGAACGCATTTAACTTTGATCATTCAAAACATAATGATTTCTTATCTGCGTGCATGTTCATTATTTATAGAGAGCTTTCTTATTGCTTATAAAAAAACTTTGAATTATTTGAGGCGATGAAGAATGATTGTTGGTTACATTGGTTACAATGTACTTGATTTGAAGAAGCTCTTTCAACTCAATGATATACACATATTTGTATTTGATGTATATTTCAGTTTATATTTGCAGGATTACATATTAATTGGACAGGTGGACACAAGAAGCTAACTTGTTTTTGAAGAAAAATTGTCAAAGTTCAAAAGTGTCTACACACTTCAACTGTGTCGACACCTTTAATTTGCAGTAGCTGTGTAGAGACAAGTCTGCACAGTCTACATTCAACAACTTGCAGCGCTGAAAATTGACTAAGTACAAAAGTGTCGACACACTTCAACTGTGTCGACACCTTTAAAGAAGCTGTGTCGAGACAAGTCAGTTAGCTTGACATATAGAAGATTCAAGATAGCTGTGTCGAGACAAGTCAGTTGTCTCGACACTTTGAAAACCAAGTCAGCTTACTCGACACTGTAAAGCTTAAAGCAGTTGAGTCGAGATAATACAACTGTCTCGACACAAAGAAGATGAGAAATTTTATTAAATAAAATTATGTCGAGACAAATCAACTGTCTCGATACAATGAAGAAGTAAAGATGTCGACACAAGGCAGAACAAGAGATGTCGACACCAGGCAGAACAAAAGATATCGACACCAAGCAAAACAAAAGATGCCGACATAGAGAACATTTGTGTCAAGACAAATCAACTGTCTCGACACTCTCAAGTTTTAGTTGAAAATTCCTTCAAGAAAAATTATGTCGAGACTGTTAAGATGTCTCGACACAAGTGTCGGCACACTTTGGACATCTCGACACTTATGTTTCAGAAAATATGCTGAGTCAACACAGAAGTGCCAAGATGGGTAAGAACTATCACATCAAGTACATGAATAAGTTATTTCTACTAAAACAATTTGAAGGAGAATTTGAAGTATGATGTCAGATGCTGATGTCATCATTCAGTAACTACCCATCCATGACGGCTATAAATAGAGGGGTAGTATACACCAACAAGGGAGAAAAAAATTGAAAAAGTAATTAGAAAATTCTCATTCATTTTCCAATCCCGAGGAGGACGAAGACATAAGTCTTCAAGAAAATCTCCAGATCTTCTATATAAGTCGATCTGAAGATCAAGGTGAATTTGATCAACAATTTCTCCAAGGTTATCATTCTGATAAACATCAAGAAGATATCAGATTCAGAAAAGCAACTTATCAGTCAGCCAATTTATCAAGGAGAAATACATTACTGCTGATTGAAGAATCTGTGCAAACAGATAGGTCAGATTATAAAATTCTGTTTTCTGAGAATTTATTCTTTATACTTTACATCTTTATTTTGTATGATCTCCTAGAGATCTGAGTGGGTAGGAGATCTTATCTCTGAGTTGTAAGCCAAATTTATAAAGGTTGAGGTAGGGTTCTTGAGGCAGGTGGTTTGAGTGAATCACTGAGTTGTATGCTTATTTTATAAAGGCTGACGTAGGGTTCTTGAGGGACCTGAGGTAGGAGATTGGGAGAATCTCTGAGGTAGGACCTGGTGGTCTGAGTGTAGGTTTCTTAATATAAACTGAGCTTGTAAGATCTTTGTATTCGAGTTAAAGAGGAGGAGCTATAACCTTATCTAACACATTACTAGTGAGGAAGAATGGGGAAAGTGGATGTACCCAAAAAAAGGGAATCACTATAAATTCTGTGTGTATTGTGTGCCTTGAATTAATTCTGCTTGTGCTATATTGTGAATGCTTTAACTGCTGAATCTGTTAAGTGATAAAGATTTGTTACAGTATTTTAAAAGTCACCTATTCACCCCCCCCCTCTAGTTGATTATCTACCCATAGGATTATCTTTTAAGTGGTATCAGAGCTAGGTTATTCAAGAAAGACCTAACAGTATGAAAAAAGATCCAAAGGGTATTAGAAAAATATCAGATCTATGGCTTCTGAATCACACAGAGAACACAGTTATATGAAACTTCCTATTTGTACTAAGGACAATTTTGCTGTATGGAAATAGAGAGTAAGATTGTTCATGAAAACCTAGGATCCAATAATCTTTGTTACTGTACAGGAAGGACCATATGTACCTACAAGCAGTCGTGCACGGGGGACCCAGTGCGGGCAACAATTATCGTGGGACGACAATGTCGTGGGGCGACATTTGTCGTGGATGCAACAGTGGAGGGACATTTGTCGTGTGTGTGACATTTGTCGTGGGTGCGACATTTGTCGTGGAGGACAGTGGGGGCGACATTTATCGCGGGGGCGACATTTATGTCGTGGGGGCGACAATTGTCGTGGGGGCGACAATTGTCGTGGGGGCAAACATTTGTCGTGGGGCGACAAATTTCGCCGAGCGACATTTGTCGCGGAGGAGACAATTTTCGTGGGGGCGACATTTATCGCGGGGGCGACAATTGTCGTGGGGGCGACAATTGTCGGGGTGGGCTAGAAGCATGAAAATGGCTCATACGACAATAGATCTCAATTAAAACGACATAGTTCGAAGGATGAACTTGCCTAGAAGCATTGATATAATGGCCTCTATAGTAGTTTGGGATTCAGAGAACATGAAATTGCATCCACGTTGTGGTGCCTATTAAAATAGACGATATAGAAACTTTGTTAGTTCAAAATGAATCAAATACAAATGCACAATCATAGGAAATGTTCTCAGTTATATTTTAGGTATGAATTTATATGATATTATTACAGTATAATTCCATATAGCCAAAAATATACAAAAGTGATAATCCTAGAGAAAGGGTTTCTTTTTGAGCAGAACAATGAACAGAACAATGAGCAGAACAATCAAATCATATGCACTCAGTTATATTTTAGCTATGAATCTATATGATATTGTTACAGTATAATTCCATATAGCCAAAAATATACAAAAGTGATAATCCTAGAGAAAGGGTTTCTTTTGAGCAGAACAATGAGCAGAACAATCAAAGCATTGCAGGAGATTAAAAACATTTGAAGAACTTTTACCTCATTTCATCACAATTAATTTGGAAGAAATGAGGCTTGGAACCAAGTTTCACAAATTAAGAAAGCCCCGCACTTTCGCACCTGGAATGGAGCAAGGGAAATGATGAAAATGGTTTCATCACAATTAATTTGGAAGAAATGAGGCTTGGAACCAAGTTTCACAAATTAAGAAAGCCCCCGCACTTTCGCACCTGGAATGGAGCAAGGGAAATGATGAAAATGGCTCATTTAGACATTAGTACAAACACCTTATGTGATGTTTTTTAAAAAATAATCATTCAAACAATTTGAACCTATAACCTAGAACAGAAATCATGGTGTGAAGTAACATTGACCAAATAGAGAAAAAGAGAATCCAGAACTCATCAAACCAGGTTTTAATTGGTATGCGGCATATGGTTTAATAGATTGCACAGAATCAAAAGGTCTTACTTCCAAATAGAAGCAAGGAGATCTGTGCAGAAGAAAAAGCCGGAGATCCAGAAGGACCACGCCGGAGATCTGTGCAGAAGGAGCGTGGTTTAGATCTAGACAGCAAAGAAGATGCAGACATGTTAGAATACCTGAAGTTTGATCTTCGAAATTATAGTTTCAGAGGAATGAGACACTGTAGATCTGGAGATCTGTGAAGAAGAAGGGTCATGGTTTAGATCTACAGAAGGTAGAAAGAGGGAAGAAGGTGTACCGTGATGTAGTTCCGGAAAGCGCCGACGCCAGAGAGAGCACGCCGAAGATCAAGGAAGGAGTAGCGGGGGTAGAAGCAGCGGCTGAGAGTTGTACCTGTGCGGAGAAGTCGACAACTATCATTGAATGTCAGTGCGCTGGAGTTTGCAGTAATAGAAAAGCCGTGGAGTTGGAGTAAACAGGGAAGCGAGGCAGTCAGACACGCCAAGAACGTCATAGGAGGGCTGCCGACCTGCCGGTTCGCTGCTCCGTTGTAGCAATCGCGATGGCAGCGTCAGAGATTGTGCTTGCGATGCGTGGAGGAAGGTTGCCGGCTGGATGCCCTATCTGCACTGAAGAACGGATCGTGGATGTCGGGTTTTTGTAGTGGGCGAACAGTGTATGGAATGAATTAAATCTAAATTCATTAGTGTTCATCCGGTGAAAAGACCGAAAGAGACCAATTTTAACCCAAAAAACTGTTTTAACAGGGGTATAATTGGATTAAAATGTTACACCATTGAGTACTTAGGTCTTTCCTTATATAATAAAGATGAAGACATCAGTCCTGCATGCAAATGTTCAAACCCCCAATAAACTGTCAGAAATGACAAAGGAGGAGGTGATACTTACCACCATGGATAAGATGACACAGAATATAATAGTCAGCTCAATTAAAACTTCTACCTTTCAGAATCATGTGCACTACAATACATCAAAGGATATGTGTGATATACTCATAGTATACATGGAAGGTACAGAAGAGGTAAGAGATGACAATAAATCTCTCCTCAACTAGCAGTATGAAGCTTTTAGACAAGGAAAGAATGATTCTATAGAACAATGCTATGAAAAGTTCTTTAGAATAGTAAATGACTTAAGAAACTATGACAGAATCTTCTCAAATTATGAGCTGAATGACAAGTTCTTAAGATCCCTAAATAAATAATGAGACATCAAGATCTGTGTAGTAAGAGAAATGGGGAATCTAAGAAAAATGTTACCCCAAGACTTATATGGGAAGCTTATGTCACATGAGCTTCAGCTAAACTCCAGAAAAGCTGAAGCAGAATCTGCCAGAAGTTCAACTCACACTAAATCTGTGGCCTTCAAAGCAGATATATCTAAGAAAGTTAGAAGAGAAATCTCATCATCACCCAGAAGGGATAAAGGTACAGATTGCACTGAAGTATGTTCTTCATCAGAAGATCTATCAGATGATGAATTGACACTGTTTACCAGACAATTCAAGAAGATGCTAAGGAGAAGGAAGCAGTGGAACAAAAAGAAACCTTTTGGATCAATCTCCAGTAAAAGCAAAGACAATCACAAAGACAAATCTATGGTAAGGTATGATTCTCATCAGAACAAACAATCTAAGACTGACATTATTTGCTTTTGCTGTAATAGGCCTGAGCATATCATAGCTGACTATCCAGTAAAAAGGAAGAAAAATAAAATATCACAAGAGAAGAAGTTCTATAAGAATAAGAAATCAGAGAAGGGTCTGATGGCAAAGAAATCCAAGACCTTATCTAATAGTGATACTGACTCAACTGAGTCATAACAAGAACTTGCTGGACTATTCTCCAATGAAGAAGAATTCGTCAGAAAGGCTATTTATAAAAGGGAAAGCTCCACACCTTCATCACACTATGGTGATTTTGAAGAAGAAATGAAGATCAATTTAATGGCACTATCTGATGATTCAAAAACAGAAGCACTTGACTGTCAGAATACTCAGGTAATCTATGACAATTCAACAAGTACTAAAACTTCTGTATATGAGATTGGGTATGAGCTAGAATCATGTGACTCAAAGAATAATTCACATAATACTGACTCTGTGACTGAACTACAGCAGTTAACAGTCAAATTTGGAAAGCTATTGGAATCCCTAATAAATAGTAAGAAGCTTGTCAAAGAACAAGCTGAAGAAATAACATCACTAAAAGGTTTTGAGTATCATCATAGGATGGATACTCAGAAAATTGGTCTTCAAAGTTCTAAGTTGGTAATGCTGACTAAGATCATTGATGATCAAATCTTAATGTTGAAGCAGAAGGATGCAACAATTCAGGAGCTGGAACTCAAACTCCTGAATGAGAAAAGTTAGTTCAATAATTTTCTAACCATAAAACTGTATTTCTTATTATAGATAGCTTCTCAAGAACACCTAGAAGTGGTCTTGGGTATGTTAAACCCAAGAAGAAAAGAGGTAAAAAGCTGACAGGACAAAAGAATCCAGTCATTCCACAACCTATAATTCAGACTAAAGGAAAAGAAATCCTGAAGTCTGAACAAGTTGGACCAAGTTCATATATGAATAAGAAAGCTATTCCTAATGTGCCTGCTCCAAGGAGGATAGTTGTAACTGAGAGACAAAATAACTTGCTTGCTCCTAGTCTAATTACAACATTTAAATGTGCTGATTTCTGTACTGAGGAATGTCAGCACAAAGTTCATTTTGTTCCTCCAAAGAGGAGGTACAACAAATATGAATGTTGGTGTTGTGGAAATGTAGGACACTTTACCTTGGACTGTTGTTCAATTTCTCAGTGTCTCATATTCAGAAAAGATATTCAATTAAGAAGCTCAATGGTGGTTTCAATAGAACCACAGCTAACAAGAACTTATGACCCAAAACAATTGGGGTTCCTAAGGAAAAATAAATTCTGATTTTGCAGGAATGTCCAAGCACTAGAGACAGACAAATCTGATACTTGGATAGTGGATATTCCAGACACATGACTAAAAGTGATCTTTGGTGGAGCTGATAAAGGAATAACCAAAGGTTATGATAAGATCACAAATGTCTTAGTCACCCTCACTAAAGTAGCTTATGTGGAAGGGTTGCAACATAACCTTATAAGCATAAGTCAACTTTGTGATCTTGGCTATGACATTTCTTTCCATAAATATGAGTGCCTAATTAAGAAGTCAAGTAACCAAGAGGTCATCTTGACAGGGACTAGATGTGGGAATATTTATTGTTTGAATTTTCTTCGTTTAAAGTCAGACTCACCCTTATGTCTAGTTACAAATGAGAAAGCATCACACTGTGTCAAATGACACAAGTGGGTAGCCCATTTAAACTACAAGGCCATAAGAAAACTTTTCAGTAAAGAGCTTGTTAGGAATGACCCTAACATTAAATGTTCAAAGGAGAGCATATGCTCTACATGCCAAAAAGGTAAGCAAACTAAAATTACATTCAAAAGTATTGAATGTAAGGATTCAGTGAGGTGTTTATACCTCTTGCATATGGACTTGTTTAGTCCTATGTCAGTTCATAGTTTAGGAAGGAAAGTTTACACTTTTGTAATAGTTGATGACTATTCCAGATTCATTTGGGTTTTCTTTTTAAGGGAAAAGTTTGAAACCCCTGATGTCTTTAAGAACTTTGTCAAATAAATTCAGAATGAATTAAATAGTTCAGTGGTCAAGATTAGGAGTGAGCATGGAACTGAGTTTCAAAATGATTACATGATAAAGTTTTGTGAAGAATTGAGGATTCAGCAAGAGTTTTCCTCACCAAGAACACCCCGGCAGAATGAGATTGCTGAGAGGAAGAATAAAACTCTCATTGAAGCTGGAAGAACCATGCTGAGTGATTCTTCACTTCCAGAATACTTCTGGGCTGAAGCTATTAACACACCATGTCATGTTCTTAATAGAGCTTCAATCAACAAAAGATTGAATAAAACTCCTTATGAATTTATGAAGGGCAGAAAACCAAACTTGACCTATTTTACAATCTTTGGATGTAGATGTTATGTCCTAAATAATGGAAAAACATATCTATCCAAGTTTGCTGAGAAGACCTATGATGGCATATTTATTGGTTATAGTCACCACAATAAGGCCTATAGGGTTTACAACTTGAGGGATCAAGTTGTGGAAGAGTATGTTCATGTTGTATTTGATGAAAGTTCTATGTTTTTCAATAATAAACCAGGTTCATCAAGCACAACAGGTGAAGACTTAAAGCTAAAGGAACTGAATATAGATGATATTGCTCTAGCAAGCTCGAATACGCAAGATGGGGTCAATATAGTAGAAGAAGAGCTTGCATAGGAACAACAAGGAGAAGAAACTCAGCAAGATGCAGGTGGTTAAGGAAAAGAAGTCACATTACTTGTGGCTATCAGACATCTAAGGGATCATCCAAGGGAATTGATTATAGGAGATGCGGCAAAGGGTGTGACTACAAGAAGCAAACATCACAACACAGTGACATATTCAATCTTTATGTCCTAGACAGAACCAAAGAAATTTGAAGAAGCTAATGTGGATCCATTCTGGATAAGTGCAATGTAGGAAGAATTGAACCAATTCAAGAGGTGCAATGTCTGCAAGCTAGTTCACAGACCAGATAACTGCAACATCATAGGAACCAAATGGACATATGGAAATAAACTGGATGAGAATGAGGTAATAGTCAGAAACAAAGCTAGACTGGTTAAAAGGGATATATACAAGAAGAGGGAATATACTTTGATCAAACCTTTGTACCAGTAGCTAGATTGGAGTCTACAAGACTCTTCCTAGCATATGTGCCTACAAAGGATTCAAAGTTTATTAAATGGATGTGAAGTAAGTCTTTCTAAATGGTAATCTTAAAGAAAGAGTTTATGTAGAGAAACCCTCAAGTTTTGTTGATTCTACTAAACATACTCATGTATATTTACTTTTAAGGGCTCTCTATGGATTAAAACAAGCCCCAAAGGCTTGGTATGAGACTCTGTCTAAGTTCCTTCTAGAGAATAAATTCTCAAGAGGGAAAATAGACAAAACACTATTCCTAAGGGATTTCAAAGGCAAGACCATCTTAGTACAGATATATGTTGATGACATAATATTTAGTTCTACTGATGAGTCACTTTGCACTAAGTTTGCCAAATTAATGCAAGAAAAGTTTGAGATGAGTAGCATGGGTGAACTTAAGTTTTTCTTGGGTCTCTAAGTTAAGCAAACTTTAGATGGACTTTTCATTAGTCAGTATAAATTCACCAAAGAGATAATAAAAAAATATGGTATGAAAACAGCCACTTCAATGAAAACTCCTATGGGGTCAAGTATGTCTTTAGACAAGGATGTTGCTGGGAAGCCAGTTGATATCACCTTGTATAGGGGCATAGTTGGTTCTTTACTCTATCTAACAGCCAGTAGACCAAACATAATGTATGTCACTTGTGTCCGTGCCAGATATCAAGCATGCCCTAAGAAATCTCAATATATTGCAGTTAAAAGAATATTGAGATATCTAAAGGGCACACCTAATCTTGGCCTATGGTATCCCAGGAATAGTGATTTTGATCTAATAGGCTATTCAGATGCAGACTATGCAGGATGCAAAGAAGACAAAAAAGCACATCGGGGTCATGTCAATTTCTTGGAAGGAGGCTAGTGTCATGGAACATCAAAAAGCAGACAAGTGTAGTAATATCCACAGCTGAATCTGAGTACATTTTTGCTGGTGGTTGTTGAACACAATTGCCCTGGATTAAGCACTAGTTACAAGATTATAATTTACAGCTAAGTAAAATTCTTTTATACTGTGATTCTACTAGTGCTATTTCTATTGCAAATAATCTTGTACAACCCCATATTCGCTGAGTAGGACCAAGATCCTCCATGGACCAGGATTGAGCTTGATTTGGACTTATAATTGGATCAAGTAAGAAAGCGCGCGGGTGTGCTCTCGTCGTAAGTAGTCGAGAGGGCTCTCGCCCGGGGGTTGAGTAGCGTCAATTCATCGAACTCAACTCGTCGAGCTGGGCATTCGGCTTATTAAGGTTATGATCGTAGAACGCGGATCCAAGGCTCAGGCCACGGCGGAATCAGGGCGGGCGGGAAGGCTCCCGCCCCAGGCAGGTGCTGGGGCTCTCGCCTCAGGATGGTGGAAGCCTATTGTCCCTTGGCGTTGAGTGATGCTTCTCCACTTAACGCCCCCAGCAGCCTTTGACGTTGAGTGATGCTTCTCCATTCAACGCTCCCGCCAGCCTTTGGCGTTGAGTGATGCTTCTCCACTCAACGCTCCCGCCAACCTTTGGCGTTGAGTGATGCTTCTCCGCTCAACGCCCCCAGCAACCTTTTGCGTTGAGTGATGCTTCTCCACTCAACGCTCCCGCCAGCCTTTGGCGTTGAGTGATGCTTCTCCACTCAACGCTCTTGCCAACCTTTGGCGTTGAGTGATGCTTCTCCACTCAACGCTCCCGTCAGCCTTTGGTTCCTGCCCGGGGTAGGCATGGCTTGCGCTTGGGGCAAGCCAGGTTCCCGTAGTGCTCAGCAGGAAGAGCTTCCGCCAGGTGGGACCCAGACATGAAATTACCTAAATACCTCTGGTATGCATTTAGCTCCTCAGAACAGAGGAGTTTGGCTATTGGCAAACCAGTCTATTGGCATTTTAGTAATTTTAGGGTAGCAGAAGTATGATTTTTGCAGACCAGATATTGAAAATCTATAAATAGACACATAGAATACCTCAGAAGGTAGACTCTCTCTGATACTCTCATTTTGTCTTCTAGAGCTTTCTGAGGTACTCCTAGCCCAACAATTGGCTTTGGAGGGGAAGCGCTCAGAGAACTTTTGGGTTAGTGGAAGGATCTCCCAGCTGAGGCTTAGGGTCAGTTTTCAGTTCTTTGTGGCCAGTCTTGGGTCGAGGTTTGGGAGAAGTAGGTGTCAGCCACACCCCAATGTCCGAACTCTCGTTGAGGCCAGTTTTTGGCTTCAACATTTCTGGTGCGGGGAGCGTGGACCGTAGTAGGTACAAGAAAATCTCAAGTCAAGTCCCATGGCTGGAGGTGAAGGAGAAGGAGCTGGCTTGGGAGGTTCTCCCTCTCGGGGAAGTGGGGTGACAGTGGGGATATTGGAGGACTTCAGGCGAGAAGTCTTGCAGAACATCCACTTGGCCTTCTCAGTAAGAGGCGAGTGGGAGACTCCTCAGGTCCCGGTGGCAGCCGCTCCGTCCTTGGGCGAGAATACTCCCGGACAGCACCCCGGGAAGGAGGATCCAGCAGAGGCAGCAAAAAGGAATGTCCCCAGGCGGGAGCTGTTCCCGGGACAGACCAGTGCAAACAGGGCGAGCGAGCCGAGGTCTCGTGAAGAGCCCTCTCGGCAGGCAGGGGGCGGGAGCCCCTTTAGTGAGCTCATCATCTCAGCTCTAGTTCCGGAGGGGTTCCAGGAGCCAGACATGACCTACTACACAGGGAGGGACGACCCCACGTAACATGTGTAGTGGTTTGAAGACGCCATCTCCATCAGGCAAATGTCGGATGCCTTCAAGTGTAGGCTCTTCGTAATTAATCTGAAGGAGAAAGCCAGGGACTGGTTCCACCAATTGCCCGCAAGCTCGATTTATTGCTTCGAAGATCCGCGATGCGGATTCTTGCTGAGGTTCTCAACATCCAAGAAGAGGAAGAATGGAGCAGAGTGCTTATTCACCATCAAGTAGTGGTCGGAGGAGACGCTGGGTCGCTATGTCGACAGGTTTCAGGAGGAGATCTTGCAGGTGCAGGAGATACCGGGGTACACAGTGATGCTTGCCTTCACCCTAGGGTTGAGGCCCAACTTCTTTAGCATGAAGCTGAAGAGAGTTCCCCCCTCTCCTTTGAGGAGTTGATGGAGAGGGCGGCGAAGGAGATCAAGATCGAGGCAGCCAACCCGGCGTTTGCTAGGAGGTTGACCAAGTTGGCAGAGGAGGTTGGAAAAGAGCCGGGAGCAGGGAGGCAGAGAGAGTAGAGGGAGCAGAGAGAAGAGAGAAGGAGAGAGGAACCCCGAGAACAGGGGCAACAACAAGGTTGGGGGCCAAGAGAGCCGAACAACATGTTGGGCTGGATGCCCCAGGAAGATCACCCTCAGGGGCAGGGTGGTGGTTTCCAAGGAAGGGACAACCACCGCGAGCAAAGGAGGTTCAACCAGCCGGCCTGGAGGCAGGGATAGAGGGTCCCTCTCCCACCACAGCAGGAAGCGATAAAGATAGTGAGGGGAAGAGGAGGAAGGAGAGTAGATCGAGGAGGAGCAAGGAGGAGAGAAGGCATGGTGGCGTTGCTCTTCTGTGACTTTCACCAGGAGGAGGGTCATGCAACGGCCACCTGCCCGGAATTTCTGGAGATGAGGGGGGCAAGGGGGCATGCCCAACAACAACCCCCCGTGAGAATTGAGGAAGTTCTGTCAGAAGGATGAGAGGACAAGTGTGAGGACCGGGTGGGCGTGGGGGCCCGGGGAGGGATCAGGGTGATACATGGGGGTATGGGGATCGAAGCCACCCATAAGGGGAGCTTTCAGACCATGTTTCGAAGGAGCGTCACCTCGACCTCCCAGACCCCCCACAGTAGGAAAAGATCACGTTCTCGGTGAAGGACATGCCAGACTATGAAGACCCGTTCTGCGATGCCTTGGTGATCCAGACGGCGGTGGAGAATTTCACGGTCTCCCAAATTCTGGCGGACAACGGGAGCTCGGTGAACGTAATCTTCAAGAAGGCCTTTGATGAGATGAAGGTGGAAGCTCGGAGGGTCCTAACATCGGATGGACCATTGTTTGGGTTCTCAGGGGAGCGGAAAGAAGTTAAAGGAGGGGTAGGGCTGCATATGACGTTGGGGGGGTATCGAGGAACTATCGGTTCGTCATCGTTGATGCTCCGAGCAGCTACAACGCAATATTTGGGCGTCCTCTCATAAGCACCTTTCGTTGCGTCGCCTCCTCGTTCCATCAGTGCCTAAAGTTCAGCGACGGAGGAGTGCAGGTCAAGATCAGGGGGGATCCGAAGGTGGCGAGGCAGTGCTACCTGACTGCCGTTAATACCATATCTTGGATGGCGGAGATGGAGAAGCTAGGAAAGGAGATGGAGAGGGAGGAAGAAACTGCAAGGGAAGGAGAGATGAGCCTAAGTGAGGCTGGGGAGAAGGTTAGAGAGGAAGCTGCGAGGAAGGGAGTAGTGAGCCTGGATGAGGATCGGGATGGAGTTGAGGAGGATGTCGTGGAGAAAGAAGGGGCGAGCCTAAGGGAGGCGCTGGCGAAGGTAGCAGGGGAGCAAGGGGTAGAGGGAGAAGTGGAGGGGGAGTACCAGAGGGGAGCAAGAGTGGAGTTATTTGGAGGGGGTCTGTTGGAGGTAATGGAGGTTGAGGTGGTAGAAGATGAGGAGGAGCTCAGAAGAGAGGAGGAGAGGGCCGGTAGGGAGCAGTCTCGGCTGGAGCCAATGAAGGAAGTCGTGGAGATGAAGGTCACCAACAAGATGGGGAAGGTAGAGAAGGTGAGGATCAGTGGGGGCTTGTGTCTCGAAGACCAGGCAAGGATGCAGGAGTGTATCCAAAAGAATGTTGACATCTTTGCCTGGAGTGCGGCGGACATGTCGGGTATTGACACTGATGTAGTCTGCCACCGCTTGAACCTGGACCCGAAGATGCGCCTCATTCGCCAGAAGATGAGGACCATCGCCACCAAGCTGGAGGGCCTCATCCGTGAGGAGGTGAAGAAGCTTCTCGACGCTGGTTTCATTTCGGAGATCCAGTACCCAGGCTGGGTCTCCAATGTGGTAATAGTAAAGAAGGGTGATGGAAAATGGCGCATATGTGTAGACTTTTCTTTATTGAATAAATCATGCCATAAGGATTGCTACCCCCTGCCTCGGATCAACGCGCTGGTTGATTCAGCCATCAGTTTTCCTGTTATGAGTTTTTTGGATGCTTTTTCAGGTTATCACCAGATCCGTATGCATCCCCCCGAAGTCAAGGATGTCTCTTTCATCACGAGGGAGGGATGCTTCAGTTATAAAATGATGCCTTCGGGCTAAAGAATGCGGGTGATACGTACCAGCGAATGATGGATCGGGTGTTTAGAGACCAAAGGGGAAGGAACCTGGAGGTCTACGTCGATGACCTCATGATAAAGAGCAGGGATGTGGAGTCACACTTGCTTGACTTGGAGGAGACGTTTGAGACCCTACGAAGGTTCAAGATGAGGCTAAACCCCCAAAAGTGTGTCTTCGGGGCAAGCCGGGGCAAGTTCCTCGGACACCTTCTAACCTCAGCAGGGGTCGAGCCTAACCCAGATAAGGTGAAGGCCATCGTGGAGTTGGAATCATCTCGCAACACCAAGGAGGTTCAACGCTTGACGGGAAAGCTCGCCGGGCTGAGTCGGTTTCTTTCTCGTGCCGGGGAGAAGTGCTCGCCTTTCTTCAAAATGCTTCGGGGGGAACAAACAGTTTGAGTGGACGGAGGAATGTGAGGAGGCATTCTAGGCGTTGAAGGCTCGGCTATCTCAAGGGCCGCTCCTGCAGAGCTCGAAGGAGGGGGGGACTTAGCCTTGTACCTTGGGGTAGGGGCTGAGGCTGTGAGCTCTATGTTGGTAAGAGAAGATGAGAAGAGGTAGTTACCCGTCTATTATGTCAGTAGGATCTTGAAGAAGGCTGGGCTACGCTACCCCATCCTGGAAAAGTTGGCTTTCTCCTTAATCGTCTCAGCCAGGAAGCTCAGGTCATACTTCTAGGCCCACTCGATCAAGGTGGTGACCGACCACCTTCTGCGCAAGATCTTTTAAGGGGTGGAGCACTCGGGGCGGTTGGCCAAGTGGTCCATCGAGCTCAGCGAGTTCGACGTCTCTTTCGTGCTGAGGCTCTCCATCAAGGCGCAGACGGTGGAAGACTTCTTGGCCACTTATGTCATAGAGCTGGAAGGGGAGGAAGCGTTGCCAAGGGAAGCATGGAGGATGTACGTTGACGGAGCTTCGGAGAATCATTCCCTTGGGGGAGGGGTAGTGTTGGTGAGCCACCATAGAGCAAATAGTGGCGCTGCACTTCCCGGTCACCAACAACCAGGCGGAGTATGAGGCCATCATAACCGGTTTGCGGTTGGCTAAGGAGCTCAGGATTCATGATGTGGAAGCATTCACAGATTCACTGGTGGTGACATCCCAGATTAGGGGGGAATATGAAGCTCGGGAACTGACCCTCCAAAGGTACTTGGCCAAGGCGAGGGTGATCATTGGCGGGTTCCGATCCTTCTCAATTCAGCAGGTTCCCAGGGAAGAGAATGAAGCGGCAGACCGATTGGCCAAGCTTGGACCCCGAGGGGGGGGGGGGAACCTTGACCGAGCTATTTCATCCGACAATTGAGGAGTGAGAGCTGATGGAAGTGGATCGACGACCCTCATGAGTGGATCCCTTCGTGACCTTCCTCACCACGGGCAACCTCCCCGAATGGGTCAAGGAGACAAAGGGCTTTCGTGTAACATCCCAACTTTTATTGGACCACCAGAACCCTAGTGTGCCCAATAAAACCCCTACCCGTGACTCGGTAGAAGGTAACTATATGCGGGAAATAAAGTTAGAGTACGCCGATTTGAGTCCCGTCAGTTCCTGTGGCCTCGTGTAGTCAATACGAGCACATCGAAACTCGTCGCGTCACGATTCAAGATCTAACGACGGATGTAGACATTTTGACCATTTTAGCGCGTCGCGTCGCGCAAATTTTGGACTTTTACCAAACGAACTCCAGTTCGACCTCGGTCTATTGCATTGGACTCGTGTGATCGATACGAGATCAACAAAATTAGTTATGCTCGATTTCGACGACGTCGGGTTAACATTGGTCAAAACAAGCATTACGGTGCACCGACAAGCGTGCACACACCAATATTACTAAAATACCTCAATTTTGACTCGACACCCGAAGACTCAGACAAACTTTGACTTTGACCCATATAGGGGATCCACCCCATGGTTGACTTTGGTCAAACCCCCCTAAAAAGCTTTTTTTGGATTTTTTTTCAAAAGAGGAGCCCACCTCCTCTCATGGTGAGGTAAACCCCCACCCCTTTGGGCTTTCCAAATAAACAAGAGCAAGGGAGGAGATGGGCCATAGGGCAAGTGGAGGCCCACCAATTTTCTCCCCCCCCCCACTTCTCCCTCTCTTCCTCCACCTTGAAAGACCAACCAAGAGGGGGATTTCATTTCCCCACATGGGGGAAATTTCTTAAGCCTCCAACTGTCCTTGGACAGCTGGAGGGTGGGGATTAATACCTACATAAGGAGGGATTAATCCCACATTGGGTAGAAGAGGAAGGCCCTCCCCTCCTCCAACCTATATAAAGGCCCCCTCCCCTTTTTTCCTCCACACAGCTCACTGAGCATCTCCCCAACCTCTTCCCCCCCTGCCGGAGCTCCACCTCGCAGAAGGAAGAGAAGCCGAACTCCACCACCTTGGCACCTCTAATGGCGGAACTCGCCGGAGGCCGCCAAACCCCCCAACCTCAGGTAGAAACTTTCCCTCTCCCTCCTCCCTATCTTTTGGACGTTTTACATGCGAGCTCCGGTGGCCGGAGCGCCGCCGCCGTCACCCCCTCCCTCCCGTTTCAAAAAAAAAAACTCCGGCCGTGGCCGACGGCAGCAGGCCGCCGGACCACCGCCGGAGGGAGCGCCCACCCCCGGGCAGTCGGCCGGGGGTGGAGTCACGGCCGGCTGGCGGCAGGAGAAGCCCGTAAGGGCAGCGGGAAACGGTACAGCGGGGCGGGGGGGGGGGGGGAGGATGATGTACAGTAAATTCAATTTATATATATATATATATAATATATTATATAAATTATATAAATATATAATTATAATATTTATAAATATTATAATGTTATAATTAATAATGAGTTTGATTTTTAAGAGACTAAAATAGGCTTCTAGGAAAAAAGTGTTGAACATGAAAAATGTTCCCTTTGTTGAGGGCTTACCCCACAAAATATTTGAGAATTTTAGAGTTAATTTAGTATTTTTAAAAGCCTAAATAAAATTTGTTTAACCAAATTAAAGTCCCAAAATTCTTTGAAAAATTATGAAATTTTTCTAGGCTCACTTTAATCACTCTTAGAAGTTGTGGCAAAAATTTGGGATCATGGTGATAAGATTTGATATTTTTCCCAAATTATGGAAGCCTAGGATCGCGCTCGGCATTTATTACGCTCGTTTTCTCCGAAAAAGAAAATTGGAGCGTGCGACTAACTTTTCTAATTTAAATTATAAAATCAAATTGTCTTATCGACGAGAGTAGCCGTGGCAAGTAACCAAGCCCCGTGTGCTCCGAGATTTCGTGAAACCGTCAAGCGCCTCGACTCTCGGGTGATCTGGGCATGCTCGGAAAGTGAGAGTACGAGTAATGAGTTGCAAATTATTCTCGATAAATAATGAGGGTGTAACTATTGATAAGCCCCGATCCGATTAAGCCGTGATCAATAAGGCGCAACCAAATCATAATCAGATCTTAATAATGGGTGTAACCCAAGAAAAGCTTATTAGAAACTGAAATAGAACTTAATGTGCCTTCTGTGAACGAAGATGGAACTGAATGTGCCTCGTGTGAACGGAGATGGAACTAAATGTGCCTCCTGTGAATGGAGATGGAACTGAATGTGCCTCTTGTGAACGGAGATGAAACTGAATGTGCCTCCTGTGAACGAAGATGGAACTGAATGTGCATCCTGAGAATGGAGATAGAATTGAAGCCTCATGGGTGGAGTGATTGGACTACTAACCATTTTCCTTGTGATTATTCCAGTTTTGCACTGGTTCAGCTTCTTTATTCGTTAAGTACTTTCAATTCAGTACTACTCCAGTCTCGTACTGGTCAAGTTCATTTCAGATCAGTACTACTCCAGTCTCGTACTCGTCAAGTTCATTTCCGTTCAATACTTTCAATTCAGTACTACTCCAGTCTCTTACTGGTCAAGTTCATTTCAGTTCGGTACTTTCAATTCAGTACTACTCCAGTCTCGTACTGGTCAAGTTCATTTCAGTTCGGTACTTTCAATTCAGTACTACTCCAGTCTCGTACTAGTCAAGTTCATTTCAATTCGGTACTTTCAATTCGGTACTACTCCAGTCTCGTACTGATCAAGTTCATTTCAGTTCCGTACTTTCAATTCAGTACTACTCCAGTCTCGTACTGGTCACGTTCATTTCTGTTCAGTTCTTTCAATTCAGTACTACTCCAGTCTTGTACTGGTCAAGTTCAGTTCAATTAAGTACTTTTGTTTCAGTACCACTTCAGTTTCATACTGGTCATGTTTCATTTCAGTGCTTAAATTATACAGCTATTATTTAGCAGCTTTATTTACCGCATTTCATTTCTCCATTTCTCTATTATAAACCTGGGTCCTGCTCACGAGCAGTTGTCTTTTAAAGTTGAGCCTTAGTTGGGGTTAACCGGAGTTAAGGTGTTCCTCCGAGTTTAGCCTCAAAGTTGAGCGCTCTCACGCTCCTTGTCGAAAGTTGAGTTGAGCGTCGCTGTCTGAAGGTTAATGTGTAGTAGGGCAGGCCACCGCAGGCCCGGTGCATATTAACATGATTATTTGATTGATTGCTTGTGAACTGCTTGCGGTAAATTGTGGTGGGTCAGTCCCTTTCGCAGACCGTTCGTACCGGTGCGGGAAGGACGACGACTCAAGGCGACAGGGAGATGGATACCACGGGTGACCGACCGTTATGATTGTCCCCGTTGGGTTTTCCTCTGATTGGTGGGCCAAAATATTGAATCGTCGGATGTTGCTTACATCCCAGAGTACACGAGATTGTACATAAAGGCCTGGGCTGTGCGGTACGACCACCCTTAGAAGTGGCAGGACTGGCCTCTATCACCGACGGCTACATCGGTGAGGCCTGCGGGGTTCGCTACCCTGCTTGAAAAGAAGCAGTTCATACGATGTTGACATAGGGTTATGTGTGCGGCTGTGAATGCCTGCGATAGGATACAGGTTGAGAATACCTAATGTACAGTTATGCTAGTGGAGCTTTAATGCATTGTTGCTGCTTTTCCGGTTATACTATGTTATGCTACTTATAATTGCTTCTAGCCTATATATATCAAATGTTGTACTAACCCTCCCTTGCTTCGGCTATCTACTTTTGCTAGGTGGGTGTGTGCTCGTCCCCGGGATATGGATCCGGGGAGGAGATTTGTTTCTGCTTAGCTCTGTGACTAATGGTTATTTAAATAACCATTCACAGGAAATGGAGCACCGTAGTGACCCACAACCACAAGAGATTGCGCCAGCAGATAGAACTACTCGAGCAGAAGCACCCGCCGTCTTCAGAGTTTCATGATGTGAGTACCGTCGAGCTGACTAGGGAGAGAGAGTGAGGAGTTATATGCAGTATTTGTACAACCTCCGGGCTTTTATATATATATATAGGCAAAGACCTTATACTCGTGTAAATATATATGATGATATATATATTATATGTTGGTTTCTTGTTAATGCTTCTACAAATCTCTGATGTGTTGTGAGTGTTGTGATTCCAGCCAAGCAAGGCGGCCACCAAGTGCGTAGATAAGGTGGGGCATTGCCCCTAAAGAGCACTGGGTGGACGTCTTGGGCAGTAAGATTCCCTCCAGCCTGACCCGGATAAAAGTTTTGGGGGAAGGGGTCTTACATTTCGTCATAAGGCGGCCCACTATCTTGTACATGAAGGGACCTTACATCGAAAGATGCTATCAGGCCTTCTGGCGCGATGTGTGGTGGAGGAAAAGATGCCAAGGATTTTGGGGGAGGTGCACTCCGGGGAGGGTGAAAGCCACTCAGGAGGTAGAACGCTGAAGGCAAGGGTGGTCAAACAGGGATACTTCTGGCCCACCCTGAGGAAGGATGCGGCAGAGTTTGCAAGAAGGTGCCAAAAGTGCCATCTTTACGCCCCCCTCCAGCTCCTGCCCGCTCAACGACTTCGAAGCATCACAGTGTCATGACCCTTCGACATTTGGTGGATGTACTTAGTTGGGCCGTTTCCTCCTGCGAGTGGGAAGAGAAGGTTACTCTTGGTCATGATCGACTATTTTTCAAAATGGCTGGAGGTCAAGGAGCTAGAGAAGGTAACCTCCCAAGTCATCAGGAACTTCGTCTGGGGAGAGATCATCTGCAAGCACGGGCTGCCTCAGGCCATTGTCACGGACAACAGTCTGCAGTTTGCAAGCGAGGAGTTCATAAGCTTCTGCACTTAGCTGATGGTCGACCTCAGGTTTGACTCCATTCACCACCCCAGGAGCAACGGGCAGGTGGAGGCGACAAACAAACTTATAGTGAACCTGCTCAAGAAGAAGGTGGAGAACCTAAGGGGGAACTAGGTGGAGCAACTCCCCTCGGTGTTGTGGGCACTGCAATAACCTCAAACACGGCCACGAGCGAAACCCCCTTCAAACTCTCGTATGGTTATGAGGCGGTCCTACCTATGGAATTTGAGGTTCAATCCCCACGGGTCGCGGCCACAGGCAGAGGAGGCGAATCATGGAGGGAAGGAAATGAAGCAGAGCTACGGCTCTCATTGGACATGGTGGAGGAACTTCGTGACATGGCCGTAGTCAGGCAGGAGGAGATCAAGCGAAGGATGGACAAGTACTTCGACAAGGATAAAGCAGTTCAAGGAAGGGGACTTGGTCTTGAAGAAGGTCAACGCCGTAGGAAGGTCGGCGACCGTTGGAAAGCTCAACCCCAACTGGGAGGGACCCTACATTGTAGAAAGGGTCGTGGGGTCAGGGGGATACCACCTCCAAAATGTGGAAGGGGAATCCATGAGTCACGCTTGGAGCGGCGACGACCTGAAGCGCTTCTACCCTTAGTGGGGGGCAAGGTTGTAAATTTTATTTTGTAATAATAAATTCATCAAGTTTTCTCATGATTGGTTTCTTTTGATCATTGGAAAAATAGGCTGGTAGTTAGCAAGACCATGAGAGGATCCCGCTGCTCAGGCTCCCACTAGCTGGCAGGTCTGGAAGGCACACTCGGCCCTGGGCAGACCCGCTGGTAGGCTCTCACTAGCTGGCAGGGTTGTAGGCTCTCCTGTGGGGTAAGGGAATACCTCGAGTGGTGATTCCGCTGCGCAGACTCTCCTAGATAGCAGGGCTGGAAGGCACGCTCGGCCCCGGGTAGACTCGATGTACAAGCACTCATTAGCTGGGCAGGGTTGTAGGCACACCTAGGGGGAAAGGAAAGGAGTTCGGAAAAAGAGTTGGGAAACTAAGCAAGACCCCGAGAGGATCCCGCTGCTCAGGCTCCCATTAGCTGGCAGGTATGGAAGGCGCACTCAGCCCCGGGTAGACTCACTGTCAGGCTCTCACTAGCTAGCAGGGCCGTAGGCTCTCCTGGGGGTAAGGGAATACCTCGAGTGGTGATTCCGCTGCGCAGACTCTCCTAGCTGGCAGGGCTGGAAGGCACGCTTGACCCCGGGTAGACTCGCTGTCTAGACTCTCATTAGCTGTACAGGGCTGTAGACACACCTGGGGAGAAAGGAAAGGAGTTCAGAAAAAGAGTTGGGAAGCTAAGAAAGACCCCGAGAGGATCCCGATGCTCAGGCTCCCACTAGCTGGCAGGTCTGGAAGGCGCACTCGGCCCCGGGTAGACCCGCTATCAGGCACTCACTAGCTGGCAGGGCCGTAGGCTCGCCTGGGCGGTAAGGGAATACCTCGGGTGGTGATTCCGCTGCGCAGACTCTCCTAGCTAGCAGGGCTGGAAGGCACACTCGGCCCTGAGTAGACTCACTATCCAGGCTCTCATTAGCTTGACAGGGCTGTTAGTACACCTGAGGGGAAAGGAAAGGAGTTTGGAAAAAGAGTTGGGGAAACTAAGCAAGACCCCGAGAGGATCCCGCTGCTGGCAGGTCTGGAAGGCGCACTCGGCCCCGGGCAGACCTGCTGCCAGGCTCTCACTAGCTGGCAGGGTCGTAGGCTCGCCTGGGTGGGTAAGGGAATACCTTGAGTGGTGATTCCACTGCGCAGACTCTCCTAGCTGGCAGGGCTGGAAGGCACACTCGGCCCCGAGTAGACTCGCTGTCCAGGCTCTCATTAGCTGGGCAGGGCTGAAGGCACACATGGGGGGAAGGGAAAGGAGTTCGAAAAAAGAGTTGAGAAACTAAGCAAGACGCCGAGAGGATCTCGCTGCTCAGGCTCCCATTAGCTGGCAGGTCTGGAAGGTGCACTAGGCCCCGGGTAGACCCGCTGCTAGGCTCTCACTAGCCGGCAGGGCCGTAGGCTTGCCTGGGGTTAAGGGAATACCTCGAGTGGTGATTCCGCTGCGCAGACTCTGCTAGCTGGTAGGGCCAAAAGGCACGCTCGGCCTCGGGTAGACTCGCTGTCTAGACTCTCATTAGCTGGGCAGGGTTGTAGGCACACCTGGAGGAAAAGGAAAGAAATTTGAAAAAAAAGAGCTGGGAAACTAAGCAAGACCCCGAGAGGATCCTACTGCTCAGGCTCCCACTAGTTGGCAAGTCTGGAAGGCGCACTCGGCCCCCGGTAGACCCGCTGCCAGGCTCTCACTAGCTTGCAGGGTCGTAGGCTCGCCTGGGGGTAAGGGAATACCTCCAGTGGTGATTCCGCTGCGTAGACTCTCCTAGTTGGCAGGGCTGGAAGACACGCTCGGCCACGGGTAGACTCATTGTCCAGGCTCTCATTAGCTGGGCAGGGCTGTAGGCACACTTCGGGGGAAAGGAAAGGAGTTCAGAAAAAGAGTTGGGAAACTAAGCAAGACCATGAGAGGATCCCGCTGCTCAGGATCCTACTAGCTGGCAGGTCTGGAAGGCGCACTCGGCCCCGGGTAGACCCGCTGCTAGGCTCTCACTAGCTGGCAGGGCCGTAGGCTCGCCTGGGGGGGGGGGGGGTAAGGGAATACCTCGGGTGGTGATTCCATTGCGCAGACTCTCCTAGCTGACAAGGCTGGAAGGCACGCTCGGCCCCAGGTAGACTCGTTGTCCAGGCTCTCATTAGCTGGGCAGGGCTATAGGCATACCTGGGGGGGGGGGAGGAAGGGAGTTCAGAAAAAGAGTTGGGGAAACTAAGCAAGACCCCGAGAGGATCCCGCTGTTCAGGCTCCCACTAGGTGGCAGGTCTGGAAGGCGCACTCGGCCCCGAGCAGACCCGCTGCCGGGCTCTCACTAGCTGCCAGGGTCGTAGGCTCTCCTGGGAGGTAAGGGAATACCTCGAGTGGCGATTCCGCTGTGCAGACTCTCCTAGCTGGCAGGGCTGGAAGGCACGCTCGGCCCCGGGTAGACTCGCTGTCCAGGATCTCATTAGCTGGGCAGGGATGTAGGCACACCTGGGGGGAAAGGAAAGGAGTTTAGAAAAAGAGTTGGGAACCTAAGCAAGACCCCAAGAGGATCACGTTGCTTAGACTCCCATTAGCTGGCAGGTCTAGAAGGCACGCTCGGCCACGGGTAGCCTCGCTGTCTAGGTTCTCATTAGCTAGGCAGGGCTGTAGGCACACCTGAGGGGAAAAGAAAGGAGTTCAAGAAAAGAAGTGAGAAACTAAACATGACCCCGAATAAACCCGCAATCAAGCTCTCACTAGCTGGCAGGACTGTACGATCTCTAGGGGAGAGAAGGAAAAATGAGATTATTTATTTAAGAGGGCCCGGGTGGACCCGATAACCAGGTTTACATCAAACAAACAAGGCTGTTGAAATCATGTCGGAGTCACGAAGCCCTTGTTACCAGGTTTACAAACAACTAACTTCAGTCCTAAGCAAGGATGGGATAGCTCAAACCCCTCCCGGCAGGGCCCGCAGCATAACCCTGCCGGCAGGGCTCTCGGTCAGGCTCTCAGCAGGGTTCTCAGCATAATTCTCTCGGTCAGGCTCTCGGCAGGGCTCTCGACACATCCATCTCGCCGGGGGTCCCGACAAGCACCTCGCAACGAGGTTCCCGATACGGTCCTGTTGGCAAGTCTCGGCAAGCCCCTTCTGGTAGGTTTTACTTGGCTAACTTTTTAGACAGAAGGCAGGCATCACCTAAGATCCTAAGATCCTAGGGTTGGTGTAAGGGTAACAAGCATTCCAGCAACAGAGCAAATTTTATAACACAATATAAAAAGAGTTAAGTATCAGCGGGGGAATCTCGCCCCTTAAAAAATTACAATAGTTAAGGTCCACAAAAAACAAATGTACAGAAAGCAAAACAAGATTACAATGGAGGCTATTGAGCTGTTTCGCTGGAGCTCCCGCTGGAGGTTCCACTGGAGTTTCTGCTCGGGGAGTAGCCGGAGGATTCGCCAGGTGAGCTTCCGCTGGTTTCCACGTTTAGGACGAGCTCCGCCGCATCGTTGGTCGGAGAGTCGTCCTCTCCTGCAGGGTTGGGGATGGGCTCGAACAGCCAGGGCAGGATCCCTCGCGCCGTGAGGGTCTCGCCTCCTTCGTTCAAGAGCGCTGATTCCCGTAGCACCTTGATGACCATATTGGCGGTGGACTGCGAATTCTCCTAAATTATCACGTCAATTTCATATGCGGAGTAGTGGCGGCGCTCGACCCTCTTCTCCCGCGACGGTCGGGCCAGGGCCAGGGCCTCCTCCAACCGCTTCACCTCGGCCTGCAGCATCTGGTTCTTGCCCTCGGCGCGGGCCACTCTAGCAAGAGAAAGCTCGGCTTCCGCGGAATCCTGCGAGAGATTCCGGTTAAGCGAACAGTATATATATAGGAAAAAATATTAAAGGAGAACGAGGAATATTGAAGGATCCTGCTTACCTCGGCAGTCGGGTGTGTGGAAAGAAGTTGTTGTGCGGCAGCCAGGTCGGCCTTCAGGGTGGTGGCTTCCGCCGCCGAGGCATCCCTCGCATTGAGCATATCGACGAAGTTGCGCTCTATGGCGAGGGTGCGGCGCCCAACCATGTGCGAGAGCTGGACCGCACGAAGTTGGGCCTGGGCGGCGTCAAAGACGAGGGCCCGAGTCGTTGTCCTGTCGAATATGTCGGCATCCTCCCAGCTGTAGAGGTCATAGCCTAGCGCAAAGGCATGGCCGGTGACCGAGTATCTCTCCCTCCGGGGAGGGAGATGGGTGGGAAAAAAGATGCAGTTGGAAGTTTGATCCCACTGAAGCAAACGGAGGCCCTCTGTATCCTTGTATTTATCGCTGAAGCCGAAGTTCTGGTGCCCTCTTGGCACCGACATGCTAGAGGACTCGGTCGGGGTCTCAAAGGCAGGCTGGGGGACACCTGTCTCGCCTGCGGCTAAAGAGGTCTCGGCAGGGGCTGCGACAGCGGGTTGGGCGGCACCCGCCTCGCAGGCAACGAAAGGGATCTCGGCGGGGACCTCAACGGGAGCCGATGCAACAGATTTACCCTTGTCCGAGGCTGTTGGCTTCGATTTCTTGAGTGGAGGGGCCAAGTGGGAGCCAGGTTTCCGCTTCGGGGCGCGTGGCACGAAAGAAGTTCTCGACTCCTCCTGGTATGCGGCTGCGGCGGACTTGGCAAGAGCCAAGGGGTCAGCGAGTGGCCTGGTTTCGTCAAAAGGCTTGTGTAGGGGAATGTCTCGATCACCTGTGAGTCTCATAGCTGATTAGCTCCATCTCTCGAAACGGAAGGTTACATGTTAAGTCCGGAAAGTTACCTTCGTCGGGCGGTACCGGTTGGAGGGAATCCAGGTCTCGCCGCAGGAAGGAGACGTCGAAAACCTTAGTCAGAGCGCCCGCGCACCCCACGAGAGCGGGAGGCTTGTAGGTCGCATCGTCATATTGAACTGGCGCAAGCGGAATGTTTCCAAAATCACAGAGACAAAGACGAATCTCTGTACCCAGTGATGGTTCTTGTTGGTGAGACCGCTTGTCTTCACCAATTATCCCGGGAAGAAGACCACCCCGCCTTTCACGTGAAAGTTGAACAACTTTCAGAAGATGGGTAGGTTAAATTCGATCCTTTCCGCCCGCAGGTAGCAGATGAACGCCACTAGAATCGCAACGGAGTTTGGGTTGAGCTTGGCCGGCACCACCCCATAATACCGGAGGTCCTGGCGCACTTCCGTCCAGAGGGGGAGGCGGAAGCCCACCTCGAAGTGCTCCAGGGGAATGGCAAGCTCCCCGGCCGGCGCGAGGTTAACTCTGTCATCGTTCCCAGGGTTCCGTGCGGTGAAACCGGTTGGGATGAAGTTGGCGACTATCATATTGAACTCCTCCTGGGTCAGCCGACAACGGGGGAAGGTGTGGTCCTGGAAGGCTTGCACACACTTGGAATGAGCTTCGCTCTCGCTTGACATCTTGAAGAGAAAAGGAGAGGAGAAAAGGTCGGGGAGGCGAGAGCCTTTGCGCCGCAGGGATCGGCGAAAACAGTTGGCAAGTGGACGAAGGTTCGGGAGGAAGGGAGTAAATGCTGGGGAGTAAATGAGGTAGGTGGATCGGCCTATTTATAGAAGATACGATAATTATGAGTTTTCTTTAAAAATACGGCGGGAGAACGGTCAACGGGTCAACAAATCCGGACGTCTTGACTCCTCGATTTTTGTCCTGTCCTGTCTGCTCTCCTTGGACCTGCAGGAAGCCAGAAACTCCAGGGAGGGCTAAAGAAAAGATAAATGAGCTCGGTCCGCGAGAAGTATTAAACAAGGCATATGAGTTAGGCATTCGTAAAGTATCAAAGACATCGTGCAAATAATAGGCGGGAAAGACACAGATATAAAAGAGCTCTCGTTGGGCGAGAGTGTCCCAAACAACAATGGTAAAAAATAATAGTGATAAATACAAATAATGCTTATAGGTAATCGTCTATTGCTGAAGAGCACAAGCGGTACAAAGGAGAAGGGTAGGCTAGGAGGATGAGAAAAGAAGAGGTTAGCCCCAAGGGCTCAGTACAGCACCCACCGCCAACGACCTAGTTCTCGTCTGCCAGACCTTGGAGGGTCTCGCGGGTCAAAGAAGGCCGTCAAGGTGGTCAGCCCCTGGTTGGCCAGGCAGAGATGATCTCGAATCCGCGTAATGTGTCTTTCGGGTGAGGTCTCGGCGGAAGGCGTGTCCTGGGATCCCACCCCGCCAAGGAGGTAGGCGCAGTCCCGCTCAACGATCGCTATCCGCCGCTCCATCGTCTCGTGGATCCTCTTCACCGCGGTGGAGTTAGCCCATTGCTGTCGCGTGAGTTTTGACAGGACTCCCGCAATCCTCTGCCTCCGTGCCTTGCCGCCTCCGGAGGCCTCGAGAAAGTCTTCCATCTCACTGGCAGAGGGGAGGGGCGAGTCTTCCCCTTCTTCTTCTTCTTCCTCTTCATCTTCATCTCCTTCCACTTCCGCTTCTTGCTCTTTCGGCTCTGGAAGACAGATTTTGGTCAGAATAAGAGAGGAGTGAGGAAAAGCTGGGAGGTTCTCGCGTACCTGAGGAGCGATGGTTGCCCTCCCTCGATGGTTGACGAGAAGGTCCTGGTTGGCCCTTGGGACTCTTTCCAAAAAGCAGATGGAGCGGCTTGCCTCGGCCCGGACGAAATGTCCTATACTGTGGGGTCTCGTTCTCTCCCAGGGGGAACATAGATGCCCTCTCTCGCCGGAAGCTGTGATCCCGGCGCGGGAGAGGATGCCTCAGAGATAACCCCTCCGGCAGGGATGGCGAGATCGGGTGCCGGATCGGCGCGATCGGCCTGGGAATTGGGCATGGCAACCCCCGTGACTGGCGGTGCAGCCCCCGAAGCGGACGGTTGACCCTCATTGTAAAGGCCGATTGCCTCTGTGTCCGCCAATGGAGAATCAACGACATCTCTTGGTACTGTCCCCTGCGAGAAGAGCGGTACTTCAGTATGTAGCCACGTTCAAGCTTTTTAACATTACGCGCTAACAGGAAGGGCGAAGGGCGAGAAGGGCGGGAAGGGTACCTTCGGCAGAGAATAAGGGACCTCGTCACGGTCAGGATTTGGGGTAGGCGGTGCTCGATTCTCTGTCGACAGGTCTCGCCTGACGGACTTGGCATTCTTCTTTTAATCTTCTTTGGGCGGGAG